>CM020246.1:53709536-53939152 GCA_009819775.1 Phoenicopterus ruber ruber
GGTGGTGCCTACATGAGGTTGTTCATGGCACCCCACTATAGCAGAAGAAAATGGCCCAAGCTGATTTTCCCAAGTCGCAGCCCACTGGAAGATGTTTGAGTGTCTGTTTCTGTGTAGATCTCCATTCATTGGAAGAGGCAATTTCACAGACTTGCCCGAGCTTACTACAAATACTGGACCTATCCAGTGCCTGGAAAGGGTGGGAAATCTTCAAGAGGACACAATCACCAGAACACTCAGTACGGATGAGACAGGAAGCCATCAAGAGGCTGCAGAGCATGGACCAACACAAATGCAACAGCCAGAGAAGCTCAGCATTCTTAGAAGTCCAGGCTCTCTTTTGCCGTGCAGGACACAAAGCTGGAGAGACACTCTCATGGACAGCACTTCACTAGTGGGCCAGACAGAAACCAAGCTCTTTCTCCCAGTGTGTAACAACAGCTCCACGGTAGTGATGGAGTCACAGTGGAATCACGGCAGCTCAGAACTGGCACAGGGTGTGGAAACTGGGGCCATGCAAATCTGAGGAAAGCCAAGCCATGTATTTCACATTGCATAATGATAATTTAAAGCAAAGGCAACAAAGCAATTCAGGGTTCTAACGGCTGTGATGGCAAGCTACTGCATTTTATGTTACATTTTTGGAAATACAGAGCAAAAGGAGTTAAGGATGTCACTGGAATGCCCCAGCACTCTCATGTTTTGAGGCAAAATCACTGAATCCAGTCCTACAGACAGGTCACTGAAGCAGAGAAAAGTACTAATTAATTGCATAGCAAGGCAGTGATTGGAAGAAACAACCCAGCACACAAGAATAAATCATCCCCAAAGCGCATGTCATTCCCCATGTGCTTTCTTCCACTGTGACCAACACCATCTGCTTCAGAAAAAAGGCATATGTTGCTATATTGAGACTTCTCCGAAACCCAACTTTGCTCATTTAGAGTCTTTGGGTATCTCTGCAGTACAGCACAATGCAGAAATAATCCATTTTAAAAAGAAGGGCATGGCACATCCTACAGTGTTTAACATCTAACAGAGAAAGGCTTAAGAGGAACTAAGAGGAGCTGAAAGCTGGAAGTGGACACATTCAGACTAGGAATGAAGGCTACCCTTTTAACGGGAAGGATGGATGACACTGTAACCAACAGCAGAGGGAAGCCACAGAGTCACTGCCCCTTGACACTCTCACATTATGTCACGCTAGGAAGATGTGTGCAAGTTAAAACTAGTTATTGATCTCAGCATATTGGCAGCTGCATAATAGCTGGTGATGAAGATTAGGGCCAGAAGACCTGCTAGTCCTCTGTTTCAAATTCAATGAAAAGGTTATCTGTATTCAAAGGACATCCTATCTCTTTCCTTACTTTTTCTGTTTAGCTTTCAGTTGGATCCCCAATCTATGTAATGTGGGTTTTTTGCAGCACATGTGCTCCATGAAAAAGAAGCAGGCATGCCTTCACGGGGTCTGGGCGTGGTGTGTGTCATACACCACTGGCTGGAGCTGTGCGTGACATGGTCAGGATGAGCTCTGCCCTCAGGAGTGCTGAGGTCCATTCCCACCAGAACTGTATGATTCTCATTACAGCCTTTCTGAGTTTTATTTCCCTCTTGGACTAGGTACGAAGAGTGTTAAGTACCAGCACACCAGTGCACGTCAGTGCAGAAGGTACAGAGAGTCTCCACGGCAGCGCACAGCGAGGGTCTGGCTCAATGTCCAGATGGAGATCGGTGACAAGTGGTGTCCCTCAGGGGTCTGTATTGGGACCAGTACTCTGTCTTCATCAATGACATAGACAGTGGGATCAAGTGCATCCTCGGCAAGTTTGCGGACAACGCCAAGCTGAGTGGTGTGGACACGCCTGAGGAACGGGATGCCATCCAGAGGAACCTGGACAACCTCGAGAGGTGGGCCCAGGTGAACCTCATGAGGTTCAACAAGGACAAATGCAAGGTCCTGCACATGGGTCGGGGCAACCCCCTGGGTGGGAGCAACCCCCGGTATCAATACAGGCTGGGGGATGAAGGGATGGAGAACAGCCCTGCCAAGAAGGACTTGGGGGTACTGGTGGATGAAAAGCTGGACATGAGCCAGCAATATGCTCTCGCAGCCCAGAAAGCCAATCGTATCCTGGGCTGCATCAAAAGAAGCATGGCCAGCAGGTCGAGGGAGGTGATTCTGCCCCTCTACTCCGCTCTGGTGAGACCCCACCTGGAGTACTGCATCCAGCTCTGGAGCCTTCAGCACGGGAAAGACATGGACCTGTTGGAGCGGGTCCAGACGAGGGCCACAAAAAATGATGGAACACCTCTGCTATGAGGAAAGACTGAGAGAGTTGGGGTTGTTCAGCCTGGAGAAGAGAAGGCTCCGGGGAGACCTTATTGCGGCCTTTCAGTACTTAAAAGGGGGCTTATAGGAAAGATGGGGAAAAACGTTTTAGCGGGGCCTGCTGTGATAGGACAAGGGGTAATGGTTTTAAAATAAAAGAGGGGAGATTCAGGCTAGATATAAGGAAGAAGTTTTTCACACTGAGGGTGGTGAGGCCCTGGCACACGTTGCCCAGAGAGGTGGGAGAAGCCCCATCCCTGGAAACATTCCAGGTCAGGCTGGACGGGGCTCTGGGCAGCCTGATCTAGTTGAGGATGTCCCTGCTCATTGCAGGGGGATTGGACTAGATGACCTTTAAAGGTCCTTTCCAACCCAAACTATTCTATGATTCCATGATTCTGATTTCCATGCCTGTCCCCAGAGCTGCAGAGACTGCATCCAGCAACTCAGGCCAGCACAGTAAGAGCCGCGTAGCAGAAAGCTAGAAGGTGCCAACGTGCTGGCTGTCCTGTGATCTCATTTGTGAAGTGGACAGTGAGATTGTGTTGTCTAACTGTGTGCTTCATCCCTGCTTTTAATGGCGCGGCTGAGGAAAGCGGATTTTTCTGAGATCCCCACCAGCTCAGAGGTGCAAGCACTGTCACTGCATGGGCTGGGCTGACTGGTCTGGAGGAGGCAGGTGGGACTTCTGCGTCCAGGGCAGATTTTAGAAACCCCTGAAACACTTGGATTATGCGTGGCACAGGGAAAACTCGCTGATGTGTAGTTCACCCCCAGCCCCAAGCACTGTAAAATAAGATGTGCCCCCAGCCATCCCCATTTCGCAGTCTGAACTGGAGTATGCACACCTAAAGTGATCCTGCTATATGAAGCTTAACGGAAGTAGAATAGTCTACTGGCATTGAAACAACAGAATTATTTCACCTTTCTTTCTCAGGGGAGACATCCCTTTGCCTCTCACACATTTATGAAGAAAATTAATCCAGATCCTTCATAGACATAAGTAATGGGACAGTTGCCACCAGGGCCAAGCTCTTGGATCATGCTCCCAGATGCTGTGACCATGCAAAGGCACAGCTGGCTGCTGTGGCATTTACATTTTTATTTATTTTTGTCCCACACGGGAATTTACTCCTTTGGCTTTGTTCTTTAGCTCTGTTAACTCCTCAGTGTGAAAGTCCCTGGTGAACCTACACAAAAGATACGTTTCCCAGTCAGTCACTGTCAGGGGAGTTGACTTTTCTGCATAGCCCAAATAACCAGCAAACCAAGCTGATACGCAAAAGCAAATCAGTACAGAGAAAGACAACATTTTTGCTATGGCAGACTTTTCCGTAAGATTTGGAAACAATCATTTGCCAGCATCTGCCTTAGGTGACTGCTTAGGCGAAGCATGAGACCATAACCCCCACCTGACGGGACATCCACAGAGGAAGCAATGAACCATGAGTGCAGCCGGTAACCTGTTCTGTAGCTTTTTGACACGGCAGCTTTGAAGACCTCTCTTTTCCTTTGTGTTACTTTTGTTGGAAGGGCACACGATGCAGCTGAATGCCACAAGCAATAATTAAATGAAGTGATGTCCATCCTAGACACGCTGCTGATCAGCTATGAGATGCACCACCACTGAGCGAGATGGCATTAACCGTACCTCGGCTGAAACTGAGGCAAGCACGAACGGTGGGGCTCTATTTCCGACTCGGCTGCAGACCTGCTGGAGGCATTGCAGGGGTAAGATAACAACTCCCGTACAGAAACTGCAGTTAAAGATGTGAGGTGACTTGTGCAAATCGCATCGCCCAGTTCCCCTTGTAGCCCTGTGATTTCAGGCTCGCAGCTGTACACGGCAGGGGCTGCCTTTTGCCACCGGTACGCGCAGTGGCTGGCGTAAAGTCACCCAGCTTGAAATACAACCTCCTCGGGCCAGTTGTTTGAGTGGGTGAACAACCTGAGAGACATAACCTTTGTCCCTTCCCCATAAGCATCTTCCTCTACTGTTTTTTTTAATCTTCCTGTTGTATTAAAGCCTCAGCATAATTATAGGCTCCAAAAAGCAGAATGCTATTAGTGCAGTAGCATTGTTGGCTGCATCCTGGAAGGGCTGCTCCAGCAAAAGTAGGAAGATGGATATGTATATATTTTAAGTGACTCTTCATGCACGTGGAGCCCAGTGTGGGAGGCTGGACAAGAGACCTCTAGAGGTCCCAACCCACTTGCAATGTTCTGGGATTTTGTCAGGGACGTCAAATAAGGCAACCTTTATATTACCATTGACCACACATGCCACAACTCCAAAGAAAATCAGTGACAGAGTACTCAGGCTGGCGTGGGGGCGTAGGGACAGGATCTGTGATAGCACGTAGAAAGTAGAAGGTCAAGAAATGCTCTTTTATGGCAAAATACGTAGAGCAATGCTGTTTGTTCAGCTGGTAGAGCAGACTGCCTGCCCACTTGGTAACATTCCCAACCCTGGTGCACGAGAAGCCTGCCCCTCAGGAAACATTAAAAATGCCCTTGAGTTTACACACAGGATGTGGGGCCCTCTCACACACGGCATTCATGAGATCTATGCTGGCCTTTTCAATAGCCAGCACGTACAGACAGGCACATCCAGTTTGGAAATAAGCAGGCTGACAGTACACCCTCGGTTTTGGATGGGCTCTATCCCCACAGAGTCAAAGGCCGAAGAAGCTGCGCCCCGGGGCGAGAGCTTAGCCTGCAGCTCGCCAATGATGTAGCTACGTGCGGGAGGTTGCGGAAGCACCTGGCTGCGGGCAGTACTGATGAGGAGACACAGACGGGGCTGCTGGGAGGCGAGTTGGGTGCCCCGGCACAGACTCAAGCAGAGGCCGCACAGCCACCAAACGTCGCCTGCTGCGATTCTCTGCAAGCCAACGTATCCACCTGCCCGGAGGGCTTTCCTTCAGCGCTCCCTCTGGCTCTGACATTAGATGGCTTTCCTTTGCGTGACCGTCTTCGGTCCCTGCAGGCTCCTGGGATCACATGGGGGCAGATACTTGGGAAAGGTGCAGAGGGAATGTAATGGTAGTGAAATAAGCAGAGACTGAGATGGTAGACCTGCATACGAGGACTGGAGTAAAGCCACCTCACTGTGCGAAGCCTGGGTTACAGTAAAACACTCCTTGAGGATTACCAGATGTATTACCACTAAACACATCAGACACCACATGAGCACCAGCTGTGGTACCAGAACTCAGATCTCCTTTTCCTCAGTTTCACCTTTTGGATATTCCAAAAAAGGGTTCATTTGTATTTTTACAGCTTTGGCCAAATTCTTGCTTTCTGTATCAAAGATATGGATGGGATAAAGTTTATTCAACTTGAAATATATATTTTAAACACAAATGTGCTCGGTGAAGCTTAAGGTCTTTGGACAGCAGTAATCTCAGTGAAGGGCGCAGGACTTTGCAGCAGCTTTGACCTACGCCATACAGTTTCCTCATGTTCCTCCCAGTGTAGATCATGCTCCAGTGTCATGGCACGACTATCTACGTGTGTTGTTACTTGGGAAGATGTCCCAAAGACATCCCTTTACCATGTGGGCCACCGTCTCTAGGTTCTCCTCACTGCTGACGGCGTTAAGAGTCCCTGCCAGCAAGTTAGCCTTGGATGCAAGATCAGACCGAGGAGGTGGGCTGAGCCCACCAAAAAAATGATTTTGCCATCCTAAACCACATGCTGGACAAAGCTCACTCCTGCCCCAGCTGGTGAATGAGGAGAAGCAAGTCAGGACCTAAGGACATCCTTCCCCAACCCAGCTTGTGCTAGGAGAGCCGCCGCCACTGTCCTCCCTGCATTATCCCAGTGCCCCGCCACCTCCTTGTGCCAGGTGGCAATGGGGACGGTGCAAACTCCCGAGCAGCACAGCCACCCACCCAGCCCACGCCACGGCAGAGGGAGGCAGAACTGGTCTTCGTGGCAGGCGTCTGACCATGGTGACTTGCTCTGCTGGTAGATGTCACGAGGGTGCCTGCTGAGAAAAAGATCCCCGCCTATTTTAGTCCATTTTCTTACACCTTTCATTACCCAGACCCCACAGGAGTACGAGAGATTACTGCGACGTCCCTCCCAGTTCAGCTGTTTCTGAGGTACATGTGAACTCAAGCCCACGTTTCGTGGAGCCGTCCCAGGAGCAGAAACCCAAGCCAAGATGCCACTGTGGGAACAACTCACACTGAGGCAGTTTCCTACAACTTTGTACCCGATATTCTCATGTCCCTTTCTTTTTTGAGCCCCCCCAAGCATCCTTGGATCCCTGTCTCCAGCTCCCTCTTGCTATGAAACCATCCCCTTTTTTTCATCCCTTTACCCCTTGGGTTAAGCAAACAGAAGCTGATTCACAGCAGGCGTGTTGATTCACTCGTCAGTGGGATAAGAGGCTGTTTCACCAGACTTACCACCTCCTCATGTGAAAAATCAGTTATGATACGGAGTTCACATGCTCTGAGGCTGTTTGCTGCTGGGTCACCTGTGGCTAGCAAAGGGATTCAGAAGTTATTCAGGGGTGAGCCCTCAAAAACAGAGATGGTCAGGGAGAGATGGGCAGGGGGAATGCCTAATCCCTGATTTCCTTAGGAAACCAGTTTAAAAATAACTTTGCATCTAAGTAAGTACTTTGGTTTTCCAAAGAGCTAAGCTCCTGGGAGAACTCGGCCCAAGGTGCTGCAAAATGCTGATCTCTGCAATCAGCCAGAAAGAAGATACTGGAAGTCCTGGGGTATCGCCACCTACCTTTGCCCTTAATTACATATTTTACATCACCTATTCCCTGATACATGGTCATTACAAGTAAAGGAAGCCTGCAGAAAGTGGTCATTTACATTATGCAGACTTCTCCCTCTGTAGTTTGGCTAATTGATGTGTGTCATGTTTAGATATCTCACAGGACTCTAGAAGAGGTTCAGTAAGCATTGCTGTGAATTGCACTTCAACGCTTTCCCCCCACAGTGGAGCTGGCAAGAGAAAATTACAGTTGGAGGAAACTGGAAAACAAAGCAGCGCAAAGGCAATCCAACGCATGCAGCAGAGGAGCCTGAAGTCTGTTTGCTCTGTGAATTTTAAATGTGGCAACGCTGCCAGCATTAAGCAGGGCTTAACACCTCTTGTGACCTTGCGTACACGCATGCAGATACCGCCTACCGTGAGAGCCTGCAGACTGCAGTTACCCAGTCAAGCCCTTCAGCCATCCTCAGGACACACACGGGAGCGCTTCACAACCATAGAGCCCCTCTCAGATAATCCTACACATTCCATATGTGCAGCATGCGCACACGGAGGCCAGCTCCCTTCTCACTGAAGCAAGCACAGCGCTCGAGCCGTAAGAGCTCTGCGCGAGCTGATACAGTGCTGGCACGAGTGGGCTCCAGCCAGCCAGACTGCTGGGGGGGGATTAACAACCGGGTGCCCTTCTCCCCCACTTAACTGTAGTTGATCCAAGGACATCTGCAGCAGAAAGGAGTGCCTGGTGCAGGAATGTCTGTGCTTGCAAGGAATTACAAACATTTTCTAATTCTGGAAGAATTTGCAAACAGCCGGCACGTAAAGTGACACCTCGTTTCTGGTACACTAGCTTCAGACTAACGCCTCCTTCAGGGAGCGAAATGGCAATTGCTTCTGGGATATACTGACAGAGTCTAACTGACGTAATGAATACCAGCCAGCACGCCTTATGGAGTAAACATTTTATTTCAATGAGATTACTGTGTTGACTCGATATACTTGAATTTTCCAAGGTGTTTTACCTTACAGTCTGTTGTAAGATCTGGCATTATGAAAGTTTAAGAGGATAGACATAATATGAATAAACACTCTCTCCAGTGACAGGTCTTCCAAGTTCTGTGGTTGCTAATGAGATCATGAGAAATGTTTGAGTCTGTTTTACCAACACCCCCAGATGCAATCCTTGCTGCAATATTGTTTTGTTTGACTACCCGCTATCTAGACAACGATGCCAAATCTTGGCAGGCAAACTCAGTGGATGACTCAGAGGCTATAGGATAGTAAAACCAAAGGAGGATGGGTCATCCTTACAGAATGATCTGAAATGACTGGATAATGGTCACAAGACAACAAAACCGTATTTTTGTAGAGCTAAAAACTAGGTACCATCTTTGGGCACAGAGCATGAGTCGTACCAAGAGGGTGGGATGCCGTCCTGTGCCTCCTTACAGCTACTCCACGTCCATCCCCACTCCAAGGAGCTCGAAAGACAAAGATAAGCAAAGAGGGCTCGTGAGTAACAGGAGAGCTACTGAAAAAAAAGGTGCAGAGGGAGAATGGGAGCCACTGTGATTGGGACACAGCTCACCCCAGATACCGACACATGGAAAAGGCATCATATGCTAGAGAACATCTCACGCTTGCCAACAAGGATAGCTGCTGAAGCGCCGAGCAGTTGAAACTAGGCAGTTCTTAAGATACAGACTGTAAGTCTGCATGTTGCCAGCTATCAATACTGGCCTATTTTACCCTGGAATTCTGAAAAACACCACAAATTTCCTTTTTTCCTCATACATCTCTCAATTTTTTAACAAGCATTTAGTGCTTAGGGGAAGCACAGAGGACATTATCACCAGCCAGGACTTGGTGCTGAGAAGAAACACGCCCTCATTACACTTTGAGAAGTCAAAAAAAAAACCACCAGACTTTTTATAGATGTGAAGAAGAAATTACTTCCCGACAGCAGGTCAGGTTGGCATGGACACAGCAAGTGGGCTGTTTGACCTCTGCAATAAATTACATGGATTGCCAGCAAGGATCAAGTGGCTAAGTCTCAGAAATCAAGTCCCTGGGACTTTATCTTCTGTGCTTGGCATAATTTAATCTCCTAAAAAGGTAATACCTTTGTTCAGCCTAAAACTGTTGGCAGGAGAGCAGGAGCTATTTTATTGTAATGCTGATCAGTTTCTCTGGTTTCCAGTTCTGACGATCTTTGCGACAGAGCCTGAGTGACAGGACAGTTGGGTGGACCTGGGGATTCAGAACAGCCCAGAAGCCCTAAGGACTTGCATTTTCAAAAGCAATGCATGATTTCCAGGAAGTTAAATACAAAGGCCTCAGTTTTTTTAGAAGTGTGCTTGGTACCTCCTGGTAAAGTCCATACAAACAATTTTCTAAATGCACTGCTCCTTCCTGAAAATACAGCCCACTACATTCTTACTTACAGACTTCACTCTGTGTCATGCAAAACACTGTTCCCTTTCCCTTCATGTGTTTTAAACTAACCCCCAGCTATGGATTACAAACTAATGTATCTAGGATGTCTCTTGTTTGGAAAAAAGCTTTCAGACTTTCACAGGAAGTGCAATCCTCCCAAAAACCTCTATCCGGAAAACGGGTCACAGATGCTTAGATTTTTGTGGTCGGAGTAAATCGTTGTGCCGTTCAGTCCGACCCCGTACATTGCACAGGCTATTGGAAAGAAATCTCAGGCCGCCTGGAAGTGTTGCACCGGTTCAGCTCTGGAACCCAAACAACTCACAGATTTCATTTTCTATTCAGCACTATGTGGTTCTGTAATTATTTTGAGACCTTAATGGCCATTGGGCAGTAAGCACAGGGCTGTTCATTCTTTTGAGGATTATACCTCACCCACACAACAAAATTAAAGTAATACAGCTTTCCAGTTAAAAAGCATTCACCCCAGGCTCAGAAACACGACAACATCAGTCTGTGTGCAAAAAAGGCGAAGGACTTACCCCAAAATGCACAGGAAATCAGTGGGGAAGGTAAGCATTGATATTTCCCCAGCACTGAACCAATACCCAACAGCTCCTCGAATGCTGTGTGTTCACCAGTACGCTCAGATTAGCTTCAAACTCCAATGATGCTCTAAGGGAGTCTTGCTCGTAACCTGGCACAGGCTACAGCCGAGGGCTGCGAGTCCAGCAGCGCACGGAGAGGTTTCATCTCGCATATGGCAACAGCTCTGAGAAGGTGAGGGCGGGCAGAGCTCCCTCGCTAGGGAGGCTCATGCAAGGGGTTAATTCTAACCCCCAGCTCCAGGGAGCAGACTGCTGCTCCGATCCTGCACTCAGCTCCCAACTTCTGCACCTGAAGTATGCCTGAATCCTGCCCTCCTCTGTGCACAAGCCGCAGGAGAGAGCAATTAAGACTATATTCACATGCATGCTTTGTTCCCTCAG
Source organism: Phoenicopterus ruber ruber (assembly GCA_009819775.1). NCBI lineage: Eukaryota > Metazoa > Chordata > Aves > Phoenicopteriformes > Phoenicopteridae > Phoenicopterus > Phoenicopterus ruber. The sequence continues at coordinate 53,720,031 of CM020246.1, forward strand.
CTTCTGAGGTCTCGTGGGGGGAAAAAAAGATCCTTTTTTTGATCAAAACTCTTTTCTGATCTGACTTACCTTCTGAAAAGACTTGGTTATCTAGCATTAAGGCCCTATTCTCCCTTCCCTCACCTCTACCCCGTTGCCCATCAAATCCAAGAAACGAGAAGCACGTGGAAAGGAAGTCACGCCAGTGCTGCTTCCCACAGGTCGTTAGTGTCATTTTGGTCTCAGCTCTCTATAACAATATTGTCTCCATCTTGGAGGGCTATTAAAACAGTAAATTAGCCAGCTACCAGTCCTTGTGGATGTCTGATTGGTAGCTTCCAAGGGTTTCCTTTGGGAAGGCTCAACACTTTACTTTTCTTTTTCCGTACAGTGCCACATCCATATTGTTTGACAAAGGGCGTAACACCTTTTGCAAGATGGCTGTATCAAGGCTCAGGAAGAATTAGTTGTCTACTGTCAACTGGAAGAGGTCTTTCAAATAACAGGGTTCCCACCTTTTATACTCTCTGTTGGCTCAAAATACTCTCGAGCTTATGGGCCATGAACTTTCCTTAACCAACAAAGGCAGTTCCTGTTTTTTAAACCTTCAATCTCTTCCCTACCACAGCAGTTTCTGGAGCAAAGCTTGGTCATTGCCATATTCCAGAGATTATTTTCATGATCTCCTCCTACCTGTCAGCCAGGGTTGCAAGGATACACTTCCACGAACCTTTCAAGCAATCATTCAGCAACACTTTCATACGACGGCATCATTAGCAACCAGTTACATGCTTACCTCAGAAAACACCAGTCCTTCTCTCTGTAATCTTAGTGACTCAGTTACGCTATGAAGTGCCCTGAACGTGTACCAGTGTAACTGAGAAGAAAATTTGGTCAACGGGATGCATCTTCTATTAAAATAGTGATGTTTATTATGAAGATGTGTGGTCAGTATCTTCGAACTTTTGTTCTGCTGCTTCTTGCATTCTTACCAACATGCTTTAGTCTGTCCTTCATGTGGTTGTGACACACTTGGGAAGTGTTTATGTGTTTATATGTAATTATTATTATTATTATTAATACTACTATTAGAGTTTCAACATTCAGAGACTTCAAAGATTCCAGGTGAAATGCTAGGTCTTCACATCTTGGGCCAGGCTTTAATGAGGGACTCCATTTTTGGAGGTACAACTAATTGCTAGCATAACTAATCGCTATAGCGTGCATATCTGAGCACCTCAGAGCAGCCATAAACCAGGCAAAATCTAGGTGAGCTGGAGGGCTGAGCTGTTTTATGTCAACAGGCAGTACGACTTAGAATGAGTGTTCTGCAGATCTTTCATCTGTCACGTCTTTGTGTTTCCTCTATCATGCCTATATGAAAGGAGCAAGTCACTGGGCTGCTCTGTACCTCTGGAAGCTTACTCATACACACATAATGGTCATTCTGTGAGGTTTGAGCCTTGCAAGTATTAGTCTGTTTAGATTTCTCTTAAATCATGCAACCAGGTCCGTAAAATGAAAACTGGTAACTAAGGAAAGGGAGAGAAGCCCTTAAATGCTTTAACATGGCCACAGCCACCATCACGTACTGCAGAAGAGTGGCCTTCCCATACAGGGTTCCTCTCAGGTGTTTGCTGCTGACATGTTGCCTGTAGAGCCAGTGCGTGGTGAAGTCCAAGGCTGAGAGGTGTTTGTATTTCAAAAGAGGGAGCATTCAGAAGCAGACGTGGAACTGATGCCTCTTCAGCTCCTCTGCCACAGACCTTCCCCATGACCTTTTCCAAGCTATTTAATGCTGGGTCTTTTCAGGATAGTTGTGAGCTTACAGAAACAGGAACAAAGTGGTCGTTTCTGAAGCTTCTAAATACCTTTGCAAAATCACACCAGACTGTCATTCACATCTTGAAAATCTGGCCTTTCATCTTCGCCACTTACCCTCCGTTAAAGATGGGGACATGCAGAATAATGGGGACACTTATTCCCCAGCCTCATCACGCAACAGAGAATAAAGAGTACTAGAACAAGACAGACTAATCTGCTGCTGACTGAAGTGCTCAGACATGATGGGGACAAAGACCAGAACAAGAAGAACAAAAAGGGACCCGGACCAACCAGTTGCTAGGCAGGAAAGATGAAAGACTCACTCCAGCTGCCATTGAAGTGAGTGGAAAGACTCTCATCGACTTTAATGGAAGTTAGATGAAGGACTTGTTTGTGTTTACCTTTGTGAAGCAAGAGGCATGGATGCAAACCTGCAGATAGGCCTGGGAAGCGTCAGAATCGGACATGAAGAGGGCTTCACTGCAGATGGAGAGGGCAAGAACAGCATTTCTAATCTGGTTAAAAAGCAAAATGCTACACCCCCAACAGAGCATACAAAGTGACATACAAAACTTCAATGGGAAGTAATGGAAGCAACATCCATCTCACGGCTTTGGTGGAATCTAGTGCATTTGGCATTCAGGGCTAATGAGGCTGAATTAGCCAAATGATAGCCCCTTGGTTGGGTCACATGTACCTACTCTCAGAGCCGTATCTCTAAACCAAGTCACTTGAGTCTTCTGAATATAAAATGCACCAGTAAATATGCTGCACAAACAACTGAGAGTGTTAAACAGGTTTGGTTAGCTGTCAGCCCACGGGAAAATTTTATTGACTTCTCCTCCTTCCACTCCTCTGCCCCAGCCCCATGCAACTGGACTGGAGTATCACTGTGAGAAAAACAGCAGAGGCAGAGGGAAGGCAGATCCCTATCAAATTCAGCAGCAGTGAGACACGCTGCCCCTTGCAAACTTGGCTGTGTTAGCCTGGCCTTCTTCAGACACCTGCCTGGGACCGGGAATGTCCCCTACACATATAGAAGTTGGCTATCCCAGAATGAGATGAGTAATACATCTGTCACGTCTTTGACTGATGACTGACCAGACTGCATGTTCTGGCAACAGCGTCACCAGCCAGAAGTTAATTTCAGCCTTTCATTAACACCTAGGAGGCAACGCACAGCAAAGTAATCTACTATGTGCAGAGAAAAAAAGAAAAAAAAAAAAGAAAAAGAAGAGAGCTGTGTATTAGCGTGTAATGAGATTACACTAGGAAGATTTCCAGAGGACCTTATCTGGTTTTCAGAGTGAAGCACCAGAAGTTACACTAGAATACACCAACCTAGAAGAAAGAGAACGAAAAGACAACAGTTCTGCATTTCATTTTGCTCATATGAGTAACCCCTTTGAAGTCTGAGGACCTACTTATATGAATACTTGAGCGTTTGCAAGAGCAGGGCACTAATTTGCACTTTCTTAACATTATTTCATCTGTAAAGCCAGTAATTACGAACAAAAAGCCTCATATTTAACAAGACCACCTGCCCATACAATCACACTACTTGTATGAACAGTCACTAGAACTCCATTTCCAAATTAACTACAAAGTGTAGGCTGCTTCTATTTTCTTTTAAAGTAGGCCTTTAATGGCCCATATATCGACCTAAGCAGATTGCCTTTTTTAATGTTGCTTTTTTGTCTCCCTCAACGTTGACGGTGTAAATCACTAAACTATCTCTCAGTGACACATTCCCAGCTGGGATGAAGGGATATGAATCCCCTGAGCAGTAAAACTATGGTAATTTACATCAGTAGATGCTCTGACCCTTGCGATATCCTTTGTTGCTCTTTTGCAAAAAAAAATATTAATGGCTCTGTCAGCTCTCTGCACTCTAAATAGTGTCCTGATTCTTATTTACGCTTAGCCTTCCTTACAACGCTCTGACTTTGAAAAGAGGCCTCCAAGAGAAGTGGCATTTCCAAGAGGGAACTTCACAGTCTTTGTTTCAGCTCCTCCTGTTCTGCAAAGGGTCTGGAAAAAATCAGCGTCATCTAAAACTCAAGCAGCAGCCAGCATGCCATTGTGAAGAAGACTGGAACATGCTGCTTTTACGGGGTGCTGACAAAACCTGCAGAGGGGTTAATGGGAGACCTGGAAAAGATAAAAGAAAGTATCTGAAATGCAATTATGCAACAGAGATCATTCCATGCTTTAGCTTAAAGGTCATTGCATCTTTATCAGAAACTTTAAAATAATAAAGGCCTCTTAAAAAAGCTATACTTGGAAGAGCAGCTGGGAAAACTGGAGTAGCTATCTGAGATATGCATCAGCAAATAAAAGAATGGCTCAATAATGGCTATTCATTCAAAATTTTGGATGGGCTCAGGCATTCAATGTGGAGGAAAGTGTCCAAAATGGCACACAGGGAACTGATAGTGACAAGTTCATATGCCACTGAGGATTTAGGGTTCAGTTCTAGGGTTTGGGCTTTTTGCTAAGTTTCTGGAGAACCTTGTTTCCTAACAAGGTGTATCAATGAGGCTGATACATTCAAGTATGTTGTGGTCATATCAATCCATTTGGCCATCTCCAACCCTCCTCCAAACCTGTTCAACAAATTTCACTGGGAGAGAGGTTTGCACCCCTAGGAGGTTAAGCAGCCAAAGACAAATTCATCATGCTACAGAAAAGCAGATTGTCGTGCAAACTCATCCGTATGCAGTTAGAAACCAAAAAATTCACAAGAGAAAGAAAAGTTTTATAAACATCTCAACACAGGGAACAGTTCTATGAGGGCTCAACGTATATTAAGAGCCACACACCCACACGTAACCAGGCTTTATTATTTCTGGCACTCAAAGGACTACCGGGTGGGAGTTGTTTTGGTTTTTATCTGGACAAGTATAACCTACTTCCCCAGTTCACTATTTTACTGCAGTACGTGCACTCACCTTATCAGATCACCAAAGATAGCTTGGCTTTTCAAAGTGTGACACATTCATGTTCACCTGACAAGCAGAGTCTCAAAACAGGCTGCAGCGTCTTCTGAGAAGGGTAATTATCCGCCTACATCAGATCTAAAGCAGCCTAGTACTCGACTTCAGCACTGCTTCAGACGAGAGCAGAGATGATGCAGGCGAACCTAGTTATAGGGGTACAGATTGGGCTACGTGTCAGCTGACCTGTTCTTGACAACTGATCTTGTCCGTTGCTCTAGTTACGAAAAACTCCCATAAGGCTAATTTCTAATTACACTTTTTGTAAGTTTTTTCTTGCCATGAATGATGAAAGCCACTGGTGCTGAGGCGATGACAAATGATGCAGCTGCCAAAAATTTAGTATGAGCGGTTCACTTTCAAAAAAGTTTCCTAGAGAACTGAAGTCTTTCTGAAGAAACCAAACTCTCACCAAAATCCCCATGAAGGCTGAGCTGTCATTTGGGCACTGAAAGCCCTCCACTCTGTATGAACCATAAAACTCAAACTTACATTTAAGCTGAGGTGTCATTCAAGTGCCTCATACAGACCCCCACCTATCACACAGGTAATCCTCTCTCAGGTTGACACCTGCCATAAGCAAGAACATCTACGGATCACCTTGGTCCTCATGTGAGCAAGATTTCCACAATGATTACAGGAGACCTGCACCGACAACAGGCGATCTAACGTGACAGGGACCTGTACTATACACTGTAGTGCAATACAGCCTTGGGCCGACTGATGTACATCACGCTTCCATTTTTACTTAGGCACCACCATCTTTTTCATAAGGCAAGACCAAGATGCAACTGAGAGGTGATTTGGGGGGCACCAGGGTTATTTTGGACAGGGAGGATGAGAAAAACTTCTTTCTTCCCTCTTTACATCAGTTACACCTTCAAGTCACCACGGAGTCTCCATTTATTGTCAGAGTGATTGTTTCAAAGGTGATCTCCAGCACTGGGTCCAGAAAGGATGGAAAAAAGGAAAGCAGTTACAAGTTTTTTAACTTGCTAATACAATCAAAGAGATGTACAGAAAACGGGCACCGTGCAAACAAGGCACTGCTTTGTAGTGTATAAAAAGTCTAAAGAGCAGACAAGGCTATTTTCAGGCTCTCAGATTGGCATCAAGGAGTAACCTAATGGTGTGAAAGCTTTACTCCTATACTGCCAGAGTGCATCTGGAGTCCTACACAGCACCAAGTACATTGTTCTCACACAAACAGCAGCAGCAGCATTGCTATTTGTTTTCTCTGTCAGAAAACCCTGTACAATATGATACTGTCTGGTCAGCAGATGGCTCTTTTGTTTGCAGCGAGCACCCATCCGGCGCCTGGCTTGTTTCTTTCAGTTACTGCCACTTCTCAGTCTGCTCAGCCTCAAATTTGGACAGAGGCCGTTGCAGGCAGGCACTCAAAATGCAGACCTTCATTCAGGAACACAGCAGAGTACTCTTCGCAGGGGATGTGGAAAGAGATGTTCAGGCTAAGAAAGTTCTGTTCATTGGTTTGTCAAGACACTTTTAGCGTTCAGGAATGAGCTCAAGAATTTATAGGCTTGAGATAGCTCGGACTGTGTGCATTAGCAAGAGAGACAGGCTTGAGAAGCAAATGCTTTCTTCTGTCCCTCCATTTTCTCACAGTTAGGAAGGTGCATGGTAACTTCAGGACTGGTAATGAGAGGGTCCTTTGAAGTGAAATAGTAGACAGACAGTTACAGCACCTCATTTGGTGCCATCTCCTGCCCTGTCATTCCAGAACAGGAATTCTTCCTCCCACCCCCAATCTGCTCTTAATTGTTCAGAGATTATCAGGTGACAAATCCTCCGAGAAGCTTCCACATGGACACTGCTCTTCATATTGTCATTTTTCATTGAACAAAGTGCTTTAGTGGCATGGAGACCAACGCAGTTCAACCTTAAAGGATCAGGAGACATTTTAGCAAGCACCTCCCAAGAACCAAATGCATTACTTCGGTGGATGGAAGGGAGCTTTGACCTTCTACCTCCTAGAAGTCTTGATAAACACTTACGCTGTTTTACACCTCATGGATTGACAGACTGATTCAGGACAACAAGAGTCTCACTCTTCATTGTAGACAGCTGGAATGTTCACGTTCCAAAGCATAAAATCTTGAGGAGAAGACGTGACCGAAGTAGTCACTGCACAATGGTAAGTGGTGAAAGACTGGTTTTGTTTCTAAGTTTCCAGTACCAGCTGTTACAAGAAGTAGGACAGATTTCCACCTCTTCCCAACTTCCACCCAAAGAAATAACTTGTCACTGTGCTATTTCCCCCTTAATTGTCAGTGTTACTAGCTGAAATTAAAGATATCCCAACAAAATAAATGAACCCATCTTGGCAATCCGTCATGGCAGTCCCACACTCAGAGAGTATCACACCAACCCAGAGCAGAAACAGGGACGGCAAGCACTGCCTTGTGCATCTGCTTCGTTCCACGCTCGCCAGAATGGTCTGAAAACCCAACACACTGGCACCCTGTGAAGGATTACTCTTTCTTCCAGCAGAACAATCCTGGCACGTAATTTTTACCCTGTTACAGCCTACAGGGACTCTGCTATGTGATTTTTCCCACCTTCTGACAACTCACCCAAGGGACTCAACTGGTTTTCTCCCCGAGGCAAGCCTGAGAGTCTCGGTCACTGAAATCTCTATTATATTTATGATTTATTCTACTCATTTCTTCCCAGCCCAGACAGAGTGAACAAGATCATTGAGCTGTATAGCTGATGTGAAAATATTAAGGGCTTTATAGTAACATTTTCTAAAATTACCTCAGTCTACACTTTTAGAAAATTCATGTTCTTATTCACCTGGATGATCTGTTTAAAAAAAAAATCCCACACAATTAAGCTTTTTGGGAGGGTGTCTGCCTCTTGAAAAGATGTTGTTTCACAAACACTAGTAGATCCTTTTAGCTAAGGAGGAGAGAGAGGAAAGTAAGCCCATTGTGGAAGCAATGTTTTCAAAAATAAACAAATGGGCAGTTGCTTCCATACCAGGTAAAGGAGGCCAGACGCTTTTACAGTAAATAATACAGAGATGCATAGGGCATTTATATTATATGCCATTCAAAAAAAATCCTTTTTTCAATTTATGGTAATGTCACACATCATCGGATAAGAATTGTCAGCTAACTCTACCTGATTCTGCAACTTGTTTTCCTCACACACCAGAACCTAAGAAAGAAATAAATTTAAGCCTAATCTAACTTTTGTTGACATCACTGATGAATTTTTAAAGAACTAACAGTGTCAGCCAAGCTCGCTTTGTTAATTGCGACAGGTCTGCTTAAAATATGAAGAGACACAGGATGAAGGTGGCTGAATTGAGTATTCAAATGTGCTTTAGTCAGCCTCTACACTTAGGAAAACCCCAAACAAAGAAACCAACGAAAGGACAGGATATGGAAACCGAGGATAAGCCTTCACAGAAGTTACGTCCCCACCAGAATGCTAAGGATGCATGATGAAAGTACTTGAATTTGAGACACTGGATCGATCAGGGACCTCGGGAGATCCTTAGCCCAACCTCCTGCTCAAAACAGGGCCAGCCATAGGATCATACCAGAATGCTCAGGGCTTCAACCAGTCTGGACTTGAAAACCTCCAAAGATGGAGACAGCACAACTGCTATGGGCAACCTGTTCCAACATTTGACTCAAATCCTACTTCATTATGTTAAGAACAATGTCCTCCATTATTCAAATAAGCTTAGACACAAATGATACTGAAACCTAAGATGACTCTGTGTGAACAAGCACATCCCTCTGCCAACCTGACCATAAAGTTAAGGTTGCCCGTATGAAAAACTGATTCAAATTCCATCCCTTCATGGTTCACAGATGGTGGTCAAAACCACACAGCCTTTCTACTTCATCTAAAGAAGCAGCGTATAACTGTTAAAGGATATTATCCCTCAAGCAGAATAGGAACGGGAACAAGATGACAGAAACTTTGTTAGTAGCCTTCACAGATATTTGCTGGCAGCAGCGGACAGGTGATGCTCCAGATTCTCAGGACTCATTTCCAGAGCTGAATATGCCATAGCGTGGTGAGTCATACCCAGTGATCTGCACAGTATCTGCAAGCAGGCCCACAAACCGCTGCCAAACAGAAATGGAGCATCTCCAAATAAGCAAGGAGAAAAAGTGAGGAAAAAATGAAATTAATAAAAATGCCATCAATGGAGAGAGCTCAAATTTTACATACTTGTAAATGAAAGTTATTGTAGCAGCACAATATAGTCCTATTTGCTCTTGTTTGTTTTTAGTCCAACTGGCTCAAAAACTCTGCCTCTTTTAACCAAAGCCTGATTCCCTGCACTCTCTTCTTTTCCACTCGTCCTGTCCAAACTTCAAGCCTACGGATTTCAAGTGCTCTAACTTCTCACAGCAGTCAAAAACAACCACCTTTCCCCGCCTACAACAAACAAGTGATAGGTGCATGAACGGTAAAATCAGCATATTCAGAACAGGTCAGATAATTGTTTATGCACAGATCAGAAACATTAACTTGCTACATACAAGCTCTCAAATTGGTTGACATGGGCATGATGGACATAGCTAAGACTTCCAGACTCCTTGCATCACAGAACCTCTGCCTGGGCACTGAACATTGGAAGCCAAAGAAAAAAACCTCAACCCTCATAATTTTTTCCACCTATGTGCTTGGGGCCAGAAAGAGGAAAAAAAGAGACCACATCCAAGAACATCTAGGTGTCTAGTACCTCTGCTCAGTGAAATGAATTTGAAATTTGAAAAAATAATGCATTCCCCTTACCCCCAATATTATTTTCCAAAACAGCATAATTGTTTTTTATCTGAAACATACCCAAAAAAAGACAGTCACAGGCAGACACCAAGCATGGAAAGTTTCCTTCCACATTGTTTAAAGCTGAAAAATTAGAAAAAAACTGACCAGAGGATCTTGGAATAGAGGATGTAAATCAGAATTTCAGTTAGTGAAGTTAGCTTTCTAAAAAGTCCCAGAATGGCAAATATTTCCCAAACCCTCATCCCACCTCCTTCATAATCATTACTTTTTTCCTGAGTGTAATTGTTAGTCCTTTACACTATTTAAGCTGCTCAGATCTGCCAAACAGCCTGTACTCTGATCAAGCACAGGACCAAACTCTAGTCTATTCTCTCAGACAAACTCAAATGACTGTTTCCCACCTCTACACTCAAGCTCTCCAAAGTTTTATTTGCTTTCAGATTTACATATTCAGATTTGGGATAACAGACTCCACTAAGAAGTAGCACACATGCGGGCATCATGAGGTTACACTCAGTTTGCATGACAAAAGTGATGCAATTTTGAGTAGAAATAACAACTTAAGTCCAGCCCCGATACTGCAAGCTGCATATACTTTCATATGTCTATAAAAACTCTCACATAAACAACAGAGAGGTTTCTTCAGGTACCTACCCTCTCTAGCCACCTCTTTTCCATGTTGTTAGACTCTCTAACCTAGGACTTAAACTCTACAGTCCCAGCAGAGCTGCACAGACTGCTATAGTAACCTGGCAAACATTTTACCTTCTCTTGCCCCAAATGCAAAATGAATCACTTTGTCCCTTTCTCCCCTCTTCTCACAGCTACCCTGTAAGCCAGCCATACAAGAAGCCCGGTCAGCTCTGTGTGACCTCTATCTACACACTTCTGTAGCTGCTAATTTAATCTGACAGTTGAACTGTTCATTCTTCATTTTCATCTCCCAAGTGTAGTTCAACCCACAATTACAAAATCTTGAGTGTTAACATGAAGACAAGCAACACTGTGGCTGGGGTCAGAGGTGAAGGGAGAGCAGGATTAAAACTAAGCAACCTATACTTCTGTCTGATTAAGGCCACTGCATAATCATGACCCTGCTACTGTTTCTACTAAAGAAAAAAACGGCAGCCCTTTTCAGGGCACTGGAGTGTCTACAAATACACAAGACTGGAGATTAGCAGAATCTAGTAAAAGGTGAGTATATAGAAAACTTCGTTTCATTTGTCTCAGTGTTCTAAATTACTTGTTTTCTTCTTGCCTGAAAGCAGAACTCCCAAGGAGAAGCTACGTAAGAAGAGGGACAAATCCCATCTTCCAGCCACTTGTAAAATACACTAATTGTTCCATGCAGGCTACGAAGATGATGCGACAGCCAAGCAGAGAGAATTTTTTCAGCTGGAATGGTTAATATGATGACAAGCTTGCAGTTTCTTGACCTATAAACCACAATCATGCAAATAACATCTTACGACTAAGATAGCTATTTATGTAAGCACAGGCTTAATCACTTAGATATAAGGCATTCAAAAGGTATTACTAGGGCATGTTACGGCTTATTAAGGCATAATACAGCATTCTGAAGTCACCACTAACTCCAGCAGTGCAGCAATGAAAAGAAACTGCAGCATCAAGTGTCTACAATTTCAAAATCTGAATACATAGAAGACGGCAGAATTCTGCCTATGCGCTAGAAGCAGCCCAGTTAGTCAAACCTATTTTTCTTGCCACACTAGCTTCCCACAGGGTACTTCTCTCTCACTAAAACCACCACTTTATCCCTGCCACCTGACGGCATGAACACCAGATACAGTGCACCAAATGCATGACTTCAACTTCAACCTCACTTTGCATCAGTATGCTTAAGTAATGTGACTCTTCCCCAAAAAAAGGCTAAGGTCTTATCACTTCATGAGTGACCTTCTCAGTGCTCCTCACTTGCATTCTTACCTTTCAACTAGCCTCCCCTTCAAGCAGTGTAGGATATACAATTCACAAGTGACAAAGTTGACTCTTTAATAAGCTTGCAAAGCAACAGATCCTTTCCAACAACTCTGAAGCAAAGCGACTTCTGAACTGAATTCGGAACACAGGGCCACCCTCATTGCTAGCAGCAGCCGACAAAGCCACCATTAAATGCTATTTACATGCCTCTCCCACAGATAGTCATGCCAAATAGTTGTATTCAGCAATAACAGCTCTCCATTCTGCTATGCTGCATGTGACCAAAATCATCACTCTTGTTCACGGCAAACTGAGGCTTGCTGTTTTAGGAATGTCAATTTGTCACTGATTTTGAACAGCAACCTAGGCATTGCATGCACACTTCAACCAGGTGTAGAAAATGGTATTTTGTGTATTTTACCTCCTTAATATTTGTGTACCAGTGAGACAGTTACTTCCAATTCTGAGAAATGTGAACAACAATATAGGTATGTACTCATTTAGCAACAATTTAATTTCTTGCTGCAGCTGAAAAAAAATATAGCTCTGTTGATTCATAGCCATATTTCATACATTCTGATAGCTTCTCATCTTAACCCTGCTGCTCTTCTGAGATTAAGAATTCCCAGTTTTTGTGGCAGCTTCCCACAGGTCACAGTTTACAATTTAAGACACGTACTCGTGTGTCACCAATTACAGTCACAGTCCAGAGGCATAATCCCATCAGAAAGAGTTGTCCAAATGAACTTTGCAGCACTGCTCCATGGGTATGCTGCGTAATCCTGCCCTTGGCCACACGGGAATTCGATGTTTTACATGGAGATACAAATAAACCAAACAGCAATATAACTACGAAACGCACACTTCAGGTGGATCACTCATTTCTCTTACTTCAAACCACAAAGGCTCCTGAAGAGACTCACAGGGCAGATCAGCTCTTAACAATGTAATGTGTAGCTAGAAATTAAAATCAAATTACTCTTTTTTCTCCACCTTTAAGCAGGAGCACCTCAGTGCGGTTGGATTACCCAAGACTACATGTTGTCTGTGAGAATATGCCAAGGTACACACTGGTTTGTTTCTTTTTATTGCCCTCTTTGTTTTGTAACCTCTTTACCACCTCTCAGTTAGAGCTGGTTTTAGAAGCAAAGTGCTAGACAAAGAGCTATTGGCTGAAATGGAACCCATCGTTTCTTTGCCTTTGAAATCTCCTTGAATATATATGTTAACGCTGTTCCCAGCTTCTCTGTCAATCTAACTCTTATTTATTTATACATGCAGAGTCCCACCAAGAGTTTGCTCATTAGCCGACTCTCCACTTGGTCCTGCCACACCACTCCATGCCTCTCAACCCTCAACATGCTGTGCGTGTAAATCCTTCAGGCATGCCCTTTCACAAACACCACTGCCTCTTCCAGGTGCAGACTCCTCACTTCAGCCTTACCTCCCTGCAGAGGAAATCTCTATCCCAGGTGCTCAGCACTCATTGTTCTGTTTCATATCCCTCCCAGAAGACTGACCATTTCCTTACTCAACACCTCAACTCCTGCCTCTGAAATCTTGCCTTCCATTCTCTAACGGGAGCTGACAGCACTCCCTTTGCAGCCTGCGTGCCTTCTCCAATAGCAAAGAGAAAAAGGAAAAAACATTGGAGATTCAGGGTAAAGGCAAGGGGTTGGGGGAGGGAAGGAGATGCTTAATTCAAATATATAATTAAAAAGACATACTTGAATTTACAAGATTTTGACCAATTCTACAGATACAGCCACGCAGGCACTTAGGAGACATTGCCTGATTTTTTCATCTTTGGTTGCTGCACATTTAGAGTTAAATGCTTCACATTACAAGGACAGCAATGAATCCTTCCCCTGGGATGGCAGACAGAGCTGCCCGCTGGAATATCTGGTTACTCCTAGTCTAGCACATCTAAAATCCCTATCTCAGGGAAGAATTTCAAGAATTCAAGAATTTCAAGGACGTTGCTCCTTGCCCTCTGCAGCACACAGTATTCGCATTGATGTGTTGAGCTGTATCAAAATAGAAAGGTACCTACTTTGAAAGCAAAAGAAACTTTGCATTTTAGGTCTCTAGGCACAGCTGCATAGGTATACACCACACAAAACCTTCGTACTATTTTTAGCACTAGACTTTCAGCAAATGAAAGTATATAGCAGGCACTGTTTTGTAAGAGTTCACTGAGGAAGATGCCAAAGCAAAGGGATGAAGTGGGGATAAGTATCTTCAGAGTCTACTATTATTTTTCCAGACTACTACTATTACTGAAGAATATGCATGTGTCTATATTAATTTCATTGCAGTCTGGACAGGAAATGCCAGAGATGCTAGTTGTCCTGGTTTAGGCCAGGACGGAGCTAGTTTTGTTTTCAGCAGCTCCTGTGTTTTGGATTTAGTGTGAGAAGAACGGTGATAGTGCACTGATGTTGCTGGTTGCTGCTGAATGACCAAGGACATTTTGCAGTTTCCCACGTTTTGCTAATGTGCAGGGGCAAAAACTTGGGAGGGGTAGAGACAGGATAGTTGATCCAAACTGGCCAAAGAGAGTATTCCATACCATAGACATCATGCCCGGTATAAGTGAGGGTCGGCCGGTGGGCCACTAGGTTTTTTAGACCCTTAACTTGCTTTAATCCTTAAGCTTCCTTTCAGGTTGCTTTTTGTTTCCCTATTTTTCCTTTTTGTTTTTCATTGTTCGTTCGGCTGTTTGTTCCCTCGCCTGCTCTCTCTGGAACTTGCTGTTCTGGGATAGCTGGGGGGGATACCCCTGCTCCCTGACTGCTGCTCGGGATGGGCTGTATCGGTCGTCGGGTGGTGAGAAATTGTGTATCGTTTTTATATATTCTATTATCCTTATATATATTATTATTATCATTATTAATATATTTTTATATTTTTCCTTTGCTGTCCTGGTGAGCTGTTTTTATCTCAACCCACAAGTTTTCCTTTCTCCCCGATTCTCCTCCCCACCCCACCGGGGAGGGGGGGAGTGAGCGAGTGGCTGCGTGGTATTGGGTTACAATTTGGGGTTAAACCACGACACTAGTGTCTTCATAAAATGTGCTTTGATTAGAACTGGAGTTCAATTGTGTGTTATTAGTATTTATTTTTGTTGCCTAGCCAGTAAGTATTTCTCACTATCAAGAATGATTGAAGAAGCTGAGTGCTAACAAGAACCAAGAAGGTTAATGTCCTTTTTTCCCTCACAGGTCATATATTCTATGAGGAAATACATAAATACAACCCTGGCCCTTGACAATTAGAAGTCAGCAGCATCAGCTACAGCCTGCAGCCATGAATTCCAACCATCAGCAATGCTGATCAGTCGTGTGTTTTGTGGTAATTCAATAATTAAATTATTCCCATACATGGTTTCATCACAGGTGGAATAAGACTACTTTTCTGGATAGTTTAGTGAAGTCACAAAATTTTATAATTTGTGACTTCATAACCACATACCTGTAGTTTCAAAATAATGTTTTTCAAAAGATGGTGTGTTGGACACTTTGTTGGCATCCCAAACCAGGCAAGGAAGAACTAAAGATGTTACTGACAAAGATGTTCCCTCTTTACTCCCACCTTATTGTTTCCATTGAATTATACAGTGTTTTCAAGCGCAGAGACTCTAGGCTAGTTTTGCGTGCAGAGAGAGCTGGGCTTGAAAGAAATCAGCAAGAAAATTTAAACATTAACATGCCTGCCTCCAAATCTCTGTAAAACCAACTGAAATCTCCAATGAAACCTCAGGTGACAGATCTGCTTACATTATGTGAGGACTCGGCTTTGGGTCTCCCAGTTTCACTCATTCATGTATATTCTTGAAGTAAAGCTCAATCCGACACTTCAAAATCAGAGCCACAGTTTGACTTCATGAGTGATTACCTCACACTCCTAAGCAGTTCTCTCAGTGTGGTAAGAATAAAGCATATCATCAATCCAATCTCTTGGGTTTTAGGTAGATTCGTAAGAGGATTCCGGATAAGGTTAACGAACCATAGCATTAAAATGCAGCTGTATGGAGGACATAAGAATTGACAACTATAGAATTAATATGACTTCAGAGTAATTTTTTTAATCCCAGTTAAAAGTGCATCATGAATAACTTTTCACTAAGCAGATACTTAGAAGCTTTACAACAAAGGTAAGGACTCCAGTACCAAAACTTAGGAAGAAATACTCGATTTTCTTAGCTACTGTTCACGAAGCCCTGAGGAGACTGCTCTCCAAATCCCTAAGAGATCTGCAGCAAACAAGCTGAGAAGCACTCTGTGCAGACAATTCCTGGTAGTACTTGGTAGAAAACGAGGCGCAGCATACCTAGGCAACTTACGCAACTTGTTCAGGTCACACTTACCTTCTCAACACCATATGAGTTCCATATATTCTTCCCTTTTGGCAGCAACTACAAAGCGATACACGATTCTCGCTGGCAAGTATCCCACTACTGAACAGATAACCGTTTTTGCTGGTATATAAGGTCAGACACCTGTTGTTCATCAGAAGTCACATAAACACCATTCCACTGCTGAAAAATGGGAACAGATTTACTAGTAAGGCTTCGACCGCAGCAGCCATAAACCCCTCAGTCACTCAGCGTACAAAGTTACAAATGACCAAACCTACTACCTTTTTTATAAAGGCCAAGAGCAACAGTCTTTAATTCAAATACATTTATAATAAGTAAACATTCCAGAATCAAAATTGGAGGGAGTAGACTGAAACACCCACAGACATTCTTGCTTTACTCTCCATCCTCCTAGAGAAGGAATGGTTATTTCTGACAGCAGTTTGATCAGTACAGAAGACTCCCACAATCTAAAAGCTTTTGTCTTAGTTAGGTATTAGCTATGTAGCAAAGTACATTCAAGAAGTCCTTGTAGCAATTTGGCATTTTTCAAGTACCTGGCAGCTGGTTCTTTTACAGATAACAAATAGCCCCTTTTTGCCAGCAGAGTGTTAAATCAAAATCCATCTTTACCAGTCCATAAATTTACTAAGAATCCTATTTAGCTGAAGTCTACTGGCTGACTCGGGTATTAACATTAACTTCTCTAAAATGAAAGCATTATGAAAGACTTATTTTCTATTTAGCGATATCACACCTCCTACTGATAGACTGGGGTTGTAGTACTGATCACTTACACATTATACACCTACGAAATTTTAAAAGAATAAAATCTGAATAATTAAAATACACACCATCTGGAAAAACATCACAGATAGAAAGAAAAAGTAAAAGGCTTTAATACATTTCACTATTTTGTGCAGATAATTATTTAACAGACTACAGCCAACCAATGAAGAAACAAAATACAAACATTTCAGTCTTTCTTGCTTTCTTTTCTCAAGACACTCGACTTGTACTTTGAGCTTAAGTAGTAGTTAATCCACTGATACACAACCTAAGCAGAACACCATTTTTTAGTTGTACCACTAATTGTTAATATCATTAGTGGTACAACAGCTCAGTGCTGTACCACTAATATTTTCTTGGTTACCGTAGAGATAAATTTGTAATCCAGGTAACTGGAGTACAACAGCAAAAACTCAAAATATCCCCAAGCTGTGTTCAAGAAATGTTGCACATAATAGTTTTAAATTAGAATTTGTTTTCATTGCTAGCATTGCAATGATGGGCAAAATTGTCTCTAAAAGTCAATGGTTATTAAAAGGAATTAAAAGGTTGTATTTTATGAAGACTAAACAAAATAAATGACAAGTAGGTACCAAGAAGTAAGATTCAAAACTCTGTAACCAGAGCTTATTTTCAACAGAAAGGTATGAGTGCAGATTCTTTTGGGTTGGAGTAACTTGATTGTTTGCTTGATATCTCAAGTTATGAACTTCTCTTCCTCATAAAGTGAATAAATCCAAAAAAGTCCTTACTGAACAGAAATAGCTTGAACATTACAATCTACTCAAGAGCAACAGAACATCAATACCGTCAGATGCTTACAGCTGTATTGTAAAAGCTGGTTCAACAAAGGTAGGAAGGCCAAATTTGATTTGATAAAGTCTCACTGCAGCGGACAAAAATGAAGCTTGCATTTTGTTTGCTGGCAGAAAAAGAATATTCAATTCACAAGAGCGCATATAACAAAACCAAACGTGCAATCTATTGCTTTTAAAACTTTTACTGCAACGTAACATTGAAGTGAACAGTAATTAGATATCTATCATTTTTCCCCAAAACAAGAGCTGTGAACAGGATGGTAATTTTACCTGGATGTATATAGTTTCTCAGATCATTTGAGGAAGGCAAAGGAGGGGGTGGTGTTTCTCAATGATCAAGACACTTTTAACTGAAATGGGGTTTCATTTGGAAAAAGAAAGCCAACATTGTTTTAATCCAGCATAAAACAAAATACTGTGCTTCTTAAACTACTTCAACACATCTGAAAAAGCGAAATAACTACCCATATTTTGGCATTCATGTTTACATTTGCTCAGATTTTTTAGATGTCACAAAGCTGCTATCCAGCGTTGCCATGAAATACAGATTGTAAAATCTAAGTAGCATAGGCTACTTCCAGTATCAATACTAAGTAGAAAGGAACATGAAGCAGGGCATTACACTACGTTTCTGGAACTAGTACAGTAAGAGTGAAAACCTAGAAAAAGTTAGCCTACAGTTTACAGAAGGAACTAGTTATCTGCAGAAGCTGATTTTTGGTTGTATATTATTTTACACTGTGTGATTTCTTGCGTCTGCTAATTTAAAGCAGACATACTTGCTGCCTTCCTTGCTTTGTTTGCTAGATTCTCTTCTCCCCAACTCCCCATATACCAGACACCAAGCATTATGAATATAAGCCCAAATATCCCAGACAATCCAGTGAACAAAGTTAGTGTAATGCACTGGTGTGAGGTGTGAAATAAAAAAATGTCTCTCAATCTTCATCAAAGTTCTGTTGTAGAAGAAAGTTGGCAGCCAAGTTTTCATTCTTCTCACACGCAAAATATGCCTGTATCACAAGTCCTTCAGGAAATCCTAATGCCTTTAACTGAAGAAAAGAAACATATTTAGAAAGTATATTTTGTACATTAAGCTTCTTTGTATGTCTAGTATCTTGAGATGCCACTTAAACAATTACTGCCTTCTTGAAACAAACATTGCTGCCTAGCCCAATACAGCCTTTAGGGAGCAAAGAATACAAAGGTGTTGCCACTGCCTTTAGTAAACAGAATTCTCTCTTGAAAAAGTGATTTGAATGAGCTAATGAAGCACCATAAAACATGTCACTTTTCTTTCACTGCCACAGTAAGTCACTAAAACAGCTTGGGTCATGGTAATGTCAGGAAGTTAAGGGCACATTGCACTGCTGCAGAAAAAAGCTTCAAACAATGCCCATTTTAAACTATTAATTATACAAAGCTCAGGATTTTTAACAATTGTTGCCTGGAACAAAAGCTCCCAGCCTGTGATCACTAGTAGGCTGCCTAACACATCATATTAAGCCATACCTTCAATTGTTCCAACTGGACTTTCATTTTTTAGAAAACTGACTACACATTGCAGCCATGGGAAGTAAGTTGAGAGCAATCTGTTTTTCAGAAGTCAGGGAACTAATTAATATCAGGGACACAATGACAACAGAGGATGGGAATACTAGAGAAGAGCTTATTACTCTGCCAAGGGAAATGGGTTTAGCCTGCACTTAAAGACATTCAGCAAACCCATCTTTGTTTTAGCCAAAGGCAAGTATATACAACCATGCAGAGACTTTAAGAAAGTCCTCACAGCACCTGCAAGGCATTTTACATACAGGGCAGATCAAACCTCTGCAAGAAACTATGTCCTACTATCCCTTATCAACCATTCTTAGATTTAATTTCATGCTTACAAACAGCATGAATGTGTCAGCTATAATACTAAGACACCTAAATTTTGAGGTGTGTCTTTCACAGAAAGGGGAAGAAGCATACATGTCTCTGTTGGTTTTGGAACAGGTTGTAGAGGTAATGCGCTACTGCATAAAATGGTTTTAAAAGGAAATGCAGCAGACTAGAGGGGACAATCTGTGAAGAAGTACACAAACAGTTTTATTAGACTAATTTTATTAATTGTCAATTTCCTTGAGATCTAGAGAACTGACACCTGTATTAAAATTGTTCTTTTCTGATGATCCTTATATAGCCTTTTGCTTTGCCAGTTGAAAAACAGTCTTTCATATACAAAAACACTATCACAGTATGTTGTAAGAAAAATCTTGGAGGCATTGCCACCAATGCAAATCCATATTTAGTCAGTGTTACAGTATTTATGAATGCTATATACCGCCTCCAAGTATATTTTTATAGACATGTTTACCTGTATTTTTAGAAAGCTATAATTAACTAATTCTCATGGTTAGACAAATAACTGGGTTAAGTAGCAACTTCAACTAATCTACTTAGCTACGAGAGCTCTTACTATCCAAGCACTCTGCAAACAGTGCTCACGCAGACACACCTTTGTACTGGAAACCTATCACAGCACGATCTAGAACAGTACCGTCTGAGGCTTTTGCAAGAGGAATTACTGCCTGAGTTCCCATTCCTGAGGGAAACCCATTCAATCATCAATTATTACAGACGGCCTCTGATCACTTAAAAGGCTCTGCATCTTCTCAGTAAGACAGATTCAAGAAATTTTAGACTCAATTGCTACAAAGCAAGAAGAGATGTGATTTGAAACAAGACTACAACAGCTATGAAGTATCAAATATAAAATATCAAAAATGATGCAGAACTACTGAGCATAAACAAACAAAGTTTAAGTTAAGGCATGTCTTAAGTATGCACCAGAGTCGACACCCTACAGCAACAGCCAAGCAACATTTCAAAGAAGACAGACTCACCCTTTCTATAGCTTCTTTTTCCTGAGGTGTTACTTGAATGTAGTTCATATGACCATTTCCAGCTTCTGCTACTCCTCCAGTGCTGGCACTATCATCACTGCCACTTAAACCTTGGCGGGACTCTACAACTGGCTCATTCAACATATGAATAAAATGTTCTTGGTGTTGGCTTATTTGCTGTGATGCATGGGAGAACAGAAGAAATAAATATATTGAAATAAAGCATGTTTAAGCCTGCCAACAGGCAAGTAAGAATATTTATTTTCAGTGAATGAAGTAGTCAAAAGAATGTGTAAAACATGCATAGAGAAACATGATTAAATCTAACCATAAGAAATGTAATTTCATATTTCAGTTCAATTGCAGTGACCCTTCCCTCTTCCCAATGCCCTTTGCACCTCTTATGAAGAGACTCAGATTAATTTCTAATGTCATAGAAAAAATGTTTTGTACAGCAACAACTGCTGGAAAGCCAACGATAGAATTTTGTAACTGCTATTAACACACTACCCCAGTTAACATCAACATATCCCTTTCTTGGTAAGCTAAATCAAAATTAGCAGCATTATTTTGTTGTTTTTAAGATTCACCTGCAGTAGTTGAGGGTTTTCCCGTCCAATCTGCTGTAGCAATGCCGGTAATAGAGAAGGATTTTGCTGAATAATTTGTCTCATCTGCTGGAACTGAGGCTGATTTCGTAAAAACTCAAGTGGATGTCCTGAAAATCAATGAGATGACAGTTTTTTTAAAAAAGTTACCAAGATTCTTAACACATACCTACACTATAACTGTAGATAGAAACAGGACATGAAAGTGAGCAATACACCCCTGATTAAAGAACAGAAGAGCTTGCTTCCTCACACTAACCTACTCTAGCTTTAAGCAAGAATTCTTTACGCTAAGGTTAAACAATGCATTTTCTTTCATCCAGCCTTCTCTTAAGATCCAACAGCCTTCTGTCCTTGACCTCCAGCACTTTTCTCTTTATGTCTCATCTCTGAGTAACCTCATTCAGAGACACCTACCCAGCCTACTGTCTTGTCTCTATGCCTACAACAGAATTCTCTACCTCTTGCAATAGGTCAGTTCTGTCCTTCTCAAGCGAGTCTTTCCTTCCCATATATCCTACACTGTGAGGTACTGCTTGAATGCAGCAGTGTCTGAGGTGCTTTGAAATATCCCATTCCCCCCATTCTCTCTTTATGGATGATGTCATGTGTGCCTGTCGCTACTACCTGTATGTTTAACACTCTGGCCTCTATCAAGGCTTACATCTTGAACACCATCTCTGCCACAGCCTAAGACAGATCTTGATTGATCTGACAGATCTTCACTGCTAAGTGAGGAGTCCTAGGTCATGGATAGGTCTCTCAGGTGCTACGCCTCACTGCCCTATTGCAGGTTTCTCCCTTCATATTCCAACTTCCAAGGGGTAAATGCATTAGTGTAGTCTCAGTTAACAGTGCACAGTTAGCCACAGAAGTAGGAAGCCAGAGTTTAAGTGAGAGAAAACACAACTCTCTCCACGTTTGTGGTCTTACATTTAAATCCAGAATATTGAATCAAAGGAATTGTGCAAATTCACAGCATTTTTAGAAACTTCATGCTTTATTCCAGATATATCCGCATACAACAAGCCATTTGTTCCAAGCAAGTACCACACTTCTATGTTACAGCTCTTATCCAATTCACTTTGATCAGTTCAGTGAATTTTAAGTTCCTGGTGCTTGTGAAGCAGAGAATGCTTAAGTGCATGTGTTTATCGCATCCTCTCAAACACAGTCTTTCTTACCTCCTAATGAACTAGTAGTTGTAGGTATAGTTGCTACTGCTGCTGCCACTCCTGAAGACTGAGAGGCACCAGTGCTTGCTGCTTGAGGGGGTTCAGCCACAGCCTGATTATCTCCAGGTATACCCTAAAGCCACAGTTCACATAATTACCTACAGAATGCTAAAAGATACTTGTTTTAATGCTAAAAGATACTTGGTTTACTGCATGTATTATTTAGTTTTCAGAATGAAGGAAAAAACATTTAAAGCTTTCACTGCAAATACAAAGCAAGATGTTGTGATAGGTATGCATTTACAACTGGAAGAGAATACTGTGAAAAGAGTAATTTTTTTTTTGACAAGAAAAAAATGTGGTTTGTATAGTGAAGTAGTAAAGCATGCACTGCATCAGTTTAAAATACATTTTACTCAAACAAATACTTGCTTTGAATCTTGTTCTAAGATATTTGATATGAGTGAAAAAGTTAAACTCAATAAATGTTATAGTGTTATGCAAATAAAGTTACATTACAGCAACAGAATTGTAGTACACAATGCTAACAGTGAGATTACAGATGCCATACAATCTGGCAAGAATTTAAGAGATGTAAGAACATGGCTCTTTGGATCTCTTTCCTCAACGCAACAGCGTGACAACTGTCAATTTACTGTATCGTAAGTGTGAAAAGGCCTGTATGTTATCATATTTTAGCAGTTAAAAAAACCAGTCAACTTGCATTTTGTTTATTTTCTACGTGCAAACAACTTTATATAGGAAGGGGGATGAAACTGACAAATCTAAAAGAACAATTATAGTAAATTGGAATGTAGGTTATACAACCGAGACAGACCTTACTCTATTACCTTTCTCCTGCACGGGAATCCTTCAAACTTCCCACCCTAACCATGCTTTCCCCACTGTCACCGAACTCCTGCACCAAATTTGTCCTTTCCATCCTCCTCCCTGAAGCCTAGAAACTTAGGCAGCTTGGCGTGGGACAGACACCAAGAAAGATTCCTATATGACTACAAGCCCTGATGGTACAGGCAAGGGAAGTTGCCCAAAGGAACATGAAAGAGGCAGATGCCACAGAGCAGTAAACCTCCTGATACACACCGAGTAATAGTGGGGGGAGCTATGTTAAACCCAACCCCAAAGGGGCAAGACTATACAAGATCCTCTGCCTCACAACACAGTTTGCAGGGCATCAAAAAATTCTGTTTTTCTACAGTCTTCCAGCATATTTAATCCAGATAAACCCGACAAGGCAGCAGCACAGGTATAACTGAATATATTTCACCTGCTGCAAATGAAGAAGGCACCTTTCAGTTTGGGAACCACACAACATAAGGAACAGGGTGGGTGGAAACAATGACAGAACTTCAGTGTAACCACACAATGAAGAGGTCTGGCAAACCTACCATAGAAATCACTAGCAGATAATGTAGATTAAAAATCCTGCTATAACATGTTCTTCACATGATACATTCATCACTATAGCTGAACAAAAAGGACAAATACATAGCTAATATAAAGGCCATATCTGGAAGTGGATAACTGGACAGCGCTCCAGGCAAAACTTTGCTTTACCTGTGAGATAAGCAGCACATCAAAGTATAAATCACCTAACCATCAAGTCCACATTTAAACCACTCAGAGGAATAAACGCAAGTTTTCCCTGTCACACATTTAATTAGCATTGTATGGCTTGGTCAGCTTGCTACACATCCCTCCCTCCACAGAGCGGGAAGAAAATTCCACTCATGACATAATTCTGAGGTAACTCTCTCCTATCAGTGCCTTACACAGCACTGCTTAAATACCTTTTCCCATTAAATCAGTCATTTCTGGGAATCTATAATGTAGGAACTTGAGTTAGCCTTATGAAATTACTGGTTGATTTCACCTATTCACAGGCATATGTTGTCACTGCAATCTGTGCCCAGATCAAACAGCATATGCTTGTTTAAACCTTAAGTTTGCTCTTGAATGGAAGCACTATGGAAACTAGTCCAATCAAATTTACTTAAAGATGATTTGTCATATTGAACATCATCTTAACTCTTAAATACAAGCTTGAAGTACCACTCTCCAAATAGCGGAGACTGTGCACAATTGTAATCAGACGAGACTAGTGAGGTGTGTGCACCCTGTTCCTTCAGCTATCCAACAGAATAAAGCATGATATCAATTCACATACAATTAATTTTGAATTTAAACATTGCTTGGACAGCAAAAAGGCCATTTTTGCCTTATGGTGGATTAAACAACTGTTTACTGTTTAATTCAGCACCAGAGCAGTTTTTAGCTGTCACTGTTCTCCACAGGGTAATTAATGATCACATCAGGTCTAGCCCAAAGAAATGTACGCATGTAGAACAGAATAGTTCCAGTTGGAAGGGACCTACAATGATCATCTAGTCCAACTGCCTGACCACTCCGAGGCTGACCAAAAGTCAAAGCATGTTATTAAGGGCATTGTCCAAATGCCTCAAACATTGACAGACATGGGGCATCAACCACCTCTCTAGGAAGTCTGTTCACTGTTTGACTACCCTCACAGTAAAGAAATGTTTCCTAAAAAATTCCAAACTAAGAGGCTGCAACCAATGGTCTGGTTGTTGGAGGAAAGACAGCACTGCACGCTGTACATGACTGGCACATGCACAGCAAGCCCAACACTTACAGGAGGCACAGCATTTATGGTATATGTACAGACTAAATGAACAGTAAAATCAACAATTTCAAGGCATGAAAAACAAACGTTTGAGATTCCAGACGTTTGAGATTCCAGACTTATGGCAGAGAGATGGAAGCGACTGCATTCGCCCTTAGGGCAAGACAATATTTATCGCCTTTCGTTGGCCTAACACTAGATGAGAATGGAACTTTTTACATTCATGTACTCAAAACATTTGTTGTTTGTTTAAAAACTGCAGGTTACAAAGTCTTGGGATCATTAATGTAAGTAGCAAGCAGGCCAGTGACTTGTAACTACTGAAGAAAAACTTCATTAACAAAGGGAGAGTTTTATATCTGGAGGTAAAAATGCTAGTTTTCTTATCAATCTATCAGAAATTCAATCCGCATATATTTTGCAAGGACTGGTTCAAGATATCTGGCTTCCAAGATTTTAATAAAGTTCAGATTTGGAACAAGGGAAAACTGCATCAGGGAAAACATGGTATGCTAGAGTGAAAACTTAACGCACTAGAAATACTGATTAAGCAACAAGCTCCCAGACAGATTCTCTGGTGGTTACAATTTATCTGTCAGATTAAGGTATACAATGAGAAGTAATCCAAAAAACCCCTAAAACAACTCACAAGATTTCCATTAAAGTGAAGCTACTCTCATATTTCCTCTCACGCCAATGAAGTTAATTTCACCCTTCAAACTATATTTATCAAATGAGAAATTGTTTTTTCTCCAAAACACTGCTTAAATTAAAACACCAGTTAAATTAAGCACACTTCAAAAAACTCTCAAACCTTTCTGTTTGGAAAGTATATTATTAAGAACACTGTGCATTATTAATAAAAACAATGAACTGGAACTTAAAAAAATGCCTTTGTGATGTTATAGATGCTAATACAAAAATACAGCTAATGCTGTCAATAAGATGTGACACAAAGTCACTCCTTGAGCCAGCCATTGGCAGTTAAAACTATCACTGTAACTGGCCATACTTTACATACATATCCATACAAATCAACAAAGAATAAAAGCAAAGAAGCGATAAAGGTAGTTAGGGATGACTTCAGTATTTCCTGTAACACATCATGACCCTCAAAATCCAAATCTCAGCTTTCTGCATGCTCTGCTTAGAAATGTTGTTCCTCTATGGACAGGTATTACTCTCACTGATTGGATAATACTCAAAATAACAAGTAAATAAAAGTTAAAATTATTCTTTAGTGACGACAAAATAAAGAGTGAAAGAACAAGGTGTAGGTAAAATAAACTGCTCACCATTAAAAGATATTCCACCGCTCTGTCAGGATTGTTGAAGCTGGCCCTCAGCGCCGCAATTACTTGCTCTCGTTCATAGCCCATTGACATGATCTCAGTCACCATATTCTCATAGGACTGACCTGTCACTAGAAGTAACATGACCACCATTTTAAGGGAATAACGAAAAAAAAGCACAAAAAAGTTTCAATGGATAAATTTCATTTCTACCCAAATTGGAGTCATTCATTGAAGAGTAAAGAATAGCTCATATTAAACTTGCCATGGTTCTGTTGCTTTAACCCCAAATATATTCTGGTGATTTCATTATGCATTTGATTGGAATAGTAGAGGTAATGAACACAATGCAAACTTTTATTGAAAAAAGCAGCACTTGTGATACTTCTGTACTCGTAATTGAAATAATATTCCCTCTCTATGCTTTCATCTAAGGTCAAGGGCATCCTCACAGCTAATAATCAATTCCTGAGGTAATCAAGAAAAGTCTCCTGCAGTGTAAGTTTGGAAATTAAACTTTCTAGGCAGAAATCTGCCTGTCAAACTGTTAGCCATTGAGGTTTTTCCAATTAAAGACTTTACACTATGCTATGGTTAGATAGATGACACATAGTGATGACCAAGTTACAACTGTATACTGCTACATGCTGGTGATGATGATCAAAGTCATTTAATCAACTTAACATGGACCAACTCAAGTCAGGCAGAAGACTTAAAGTTGTATCTTAACTTAAAGTCACTCAAGACCTCAATGAGTGTTCAGGAGAACAAGTTATCTCATTTAATTCATGTATATTTGCCTACACATCCATCGCTTCATATCCCCCACCTCTTACAGCATAAATGGACTAAAACTGGCCCACACCTGCAGCCATCAAGACAAAAGGGTACACACACTATATATGGAGTAATTTAAGGACAACTGATCACTACACTAATGGTTATCACAGGGAAAATTATTATCTCTTTTCATAACCCATTTTATTTCCCTTCCTTAAAAGCAGACAGCAGATTTAACAATTCAAAAAAATAACTATTCTATTATAAATTGTAAATAAGCAACATCTTAAAGGTTATCTTCCCATGCAAAACTAGAAAAAAATACCCCAAACACAGGCATTAAAATACCATCTCCTTCCTTGGATAAAGGTATTCCTGATCTCAGTGGAACCCTACTACTGACTCTGTAACACTAGCAAGTTAGTGGCAGAAGAGTTAAATAATTAACAGTCACCATAAAAAACAACAGATTAAAAAAAGTAGAGGAAACTAATACTGCTAGAGCTACTCTGTTAAGACAAGTTAAGTCACAACTAAAAGAACCAGAGAAAATATCAAGTTTTATTCCCTTAGGGAGAAGGTGTTTAACTCAACCTAACAGTAACACAACCACATTGCTTGATTTTTAAAGAACGCTTCTAAATAATCAGTGGATGTAGGACTGAGGGCAATATAGTCAAGAAATATTAAAACAGCCCTAGCCCAAGCATACTTGTGCATTACCCATAAAGATAAATAATGGATTTACAACCCTTGACTGATTTGAGTATTTACTGTTCAGACTTCAGAACAGTAGTGCCAACCTGAGTTGGGGAAAATCAAATTAGGTATTGCTGGGTTTGTCTTTATACTCTCTTGGCTAAATGGTGTTTTCTGACATCAAGGAGAGGACTGAGCAAGCAGCAATTCCATTTCAGGATTTATGCAGTGTTCACTTGCATGTCACTTAGAAATATCGATGGTTACAGTAACACGTACTTTCTGCTACAATTGTCACATACAAATAAGGTTATTTGCAGTGCAAAACACTGCTTAAATTAAAACACCAGTTAAATTAAGCACACTTCGAAAAACTCTCAAACCTTTCTGTTTGGAAAGTATATTATTAACACTGTGCATTATCAGTAAAATCAATGAACTGTGAACTGGAACTTAAAAAAATGCCTTTGTGATATAATTAAAAAGATATTGCACCGCTCTGTCAGGATTGTTGATGCTGGCCCTCAGCGCTGCAATCACTTGCTCTCGTTTCTGTAGTGCTCTTTCAATATAAGCTAGGTAGAGACTAGAAAAGTATGAGAGATTTGGTACAGAAAAAAAAGATGCAAGAAGGTCGACTTGCTCTGGACAGACTGCTACGTAAGCCGTAATTAAAAGCCAAAGAAGGAAACAGAATCACTGAGAATTTAGGCATGTGTACTCCATATACAGTCTACTTACACAAATCGTGCAAAAGACAGACCAAGAATAATAATTCAGGAATTGCACACCAGCAATGTGATGATAGAGAGTCAGGCTTTTCTTTACCTAGTGCTACTGGGAATGTTTGTGAGGTCAATGCTGAACCGATTCTGCTCTTTGCTTTTGTCTTTCAAGTAACATTTTAAAGCTGGATTAACTTTCAAATCCAGTTCATCACACTCCCCACAGTAATTCTTGTCCCAAAGTGAGCTTAGGCTCCTCCAGTAGAAGATATGGTTGCACAGGGACTGCAAGACGTGCACATCTTCATGTAGCACACAAAGCCACATCAGTTTTCAGTCAGCGTATCTAACTGAAACCAAAAGCAATTCAGTAGAAACCAATCCCTGTTTTTGAAGTGAAGTCAATTATCTTCAGACAATGTAATTGAGAAGCCACAGTAAGAACATACCTAGGATGCTACTTAGGATGTAAAAACATACTACATGAATTTGTGCAAGCAAATTCTTTTTAAGACAGTTTCTAAAGAAAAAGAGCCACAGAGTTCAGCCTATTGTCTTTGAAATTTTTTTGGCATTTGCAGTATGCTTACCTAGGAAATTACACTCAATGCCTGTTATTTCCAAGCTGTTAGAGACACGTGGGTTACTGTATCAGATAGCAATCAAAGAACTTTCATATAAAATGGATAGTGAGGTGATGCTCTCCTGCTACATTGAAAGGAGATTATTTATTTTCAATTCTGAAGATAACTGAATCAAGACCACCAGCTTAATTAAACTTGTTGGTCATTATTGTTAACATGAATATTTCTGATGACCACATCTTGGCCACTAAGGTATAATGAATGGTTAATGAAGCCTGCAGCACCTTTGGTAGCAGCAGTCACTTCAAAAATGTAACAGAACTCGACTGGTTGTCTCCTACAGTATTTATCAGCTATTTCAGCTCATACATTTCTTCAGCCCAAAGCAATATGTCATAACATTAAGACCTAAGCTGCAGTTAGACAGACTAAACCTGGTGGCTACCACCAATACACATAAAACATTACTACTGCTGCTAAATCACCTTGGGCTGCTTATTCACAACACCTGCCTCCAATATATCCAGACACCCCTACACAAAGATGTAAGTGAAACTCTTTAGTTAGTTTAACTTTTTGTACCAAGTTGCAGCTTAACGTTTACAGACATAAGACAAAATAAAAAAAATCTCCCCCTTATTTCTATGCCTTAATTTGCTACACTCTACAAAAAAATAATACCCTCCAAAAAATTTAACCAGGAGTAAGGAGTTGTGGGTTTGCCTAGTAATTTCCTAGCTACCAGAATGAGCATAAATGAGGGGCAGAACTTCCTATTGTTTTCACCCTATTTATTCCGCTGAGAAACAAAGACATTTAAACTGTCAAAAGAAAAGTGAATTGACTATAAGTATATGGAGGCATTCATTCCTCAACCCAGATAGCAGCAGATTTGGTGAAAGTATCTAATCTAAATGTGTCAAAAGACAGTACTGTCAAAGCTGGGACAAGTGATTAATAAAGGCAGCCATTTTATCAGACCTGCACACTGGGAAGCAAAGGTGAAAAGAAAAGCGTATACATATTTACATCCAGTCTTCTAGTCAAGCCACTTCAAACTGAATAGTTAGAAGAGAAATTAAGGCAAACGGGGAAAAAAACAGGAACGATAAGGATCTTCTTTTTACACAATAAAAATATATGAAGTGAAATATTCTTCAGTAAAGAAGTTCTTGATGCTGGTTCTAAGATACCAACTTCAGGTCTTAGAGAAGAGTACTTTGATTACAACTTTAACAATGACAGATACAGAAGAGAACATCAACATCTGCTAATCCGTCATTTGTTTCTGCTGCACCAAAATAATGTCTACATTAAAAAAACACTCCACTTACCAAGTGCACTTATAGCATCCTCAAAAAGATTTGATCGAGATGTATCACCTGTTGTACTGTAAGATGAAGACAAGTGCAATGGTAATTACAAAACTTTGGAAAACTTCCTGTTTTTCAAAAAAAGCAGCAGCAGCTGTAACTCTAATAGCCCCTTTTGTTTCTAAAAAACCAACAAAGCTTTCCGAAGAGCTCTCTTTTGGTCTTATAGTGAGACCAGATTTTACAAACTTACAATGCTATCATTTTTAATACAAGGTCAACCTTCCCCCCTGCCCCCCAACAGTTTGGCTCTTGCCCATCTGCTCAGGGATTAGCCATCTGCTTGCTTGAATGCTTTAAAGGGTGGGAGAACAAGGTGGATTTTCAAAAGCACGCAGAAGTCTCACTAACTGCTTCCCCGTAGTCACTGGTTTGACCTCAATGAGGACCCAAGGAGGTCAATGGCAAGCGCAAGTCTCAGTATCCTACTTTCCCAGGAATATAAACTGCTAACATTTGCAATTACTCCATCTCAAGTTATCAAAGCTGTTAAATTACAGGATTAAAGGCTCACCTCCATGAACACCAAGGAACACAGAGGCACAACACCAGGCAGAGGAACCCCAGCCAACTCAGAGCCAAGGGTGCACCTTTCCTGGCTCCTCCCAGGGCTGCAACTTAAAACATCAGCCCCTTGGTCTCGGGGTGATACCTCTGATGGGTGAGCGGGAGAGGCTCTCCAGGTCTCCTTACAGATCAGGGGCATTACTGCCTACAGGGTGGCGCGACTCACCATGGGGTGCCAGGAAAAAGCATTTGGGGACTGTGCAAGACTTATCATGGGGTATCTAGGGGAAGAACCAAAGGCAGGGAAGCATCAAGGCACCCTGCAGATGAAAAACATGGGTAAAGAGAGCAAAAAGAGGAGAAAAGGGGCCACTCACATGTAAACAGCACTTGCCTGGCCATGCCCTGCACCTAACCACCAGTCCACCCTGCCTTCTAATTAAATTCAATTTCTAACTATTTTTCATGCTAGGGGGTCTCTCTATTCTACATGTATGTATGTGTACAGCAGTCTAAGTGCCCACAACTGGACAGGGAACCATGAGTCACAGGGATCCACACGTCTGTGGAGCCAGCAACTGCAGAGACCAGACACTGTGGAAGTCTCAATGCCAGCAACTGGAGAAGGGGCCACAGGGGTCCACGTGCCTGGGGTGTTGACAACTGAAGAGACTAGAGTGCATGCATATTCTGTGTGGATGCGTACACTGGCATGTCTATAATCACCAGGAAGCATCAAGCTTGACTACAGTGAGTAGGGTAAGACACTTGAGAGCTGAGTACTGAATGGCTATTAATCACAGGCAGCTGCTGGAGAGACTGGAGGCTCTGAGAGAGGAGCTGCTGGAAAGACTGTAGTATCTGGGGTTCAGCTACTGGTAAGGTCATAGGCCTCAACCAGCTAGTGGAGAGACCTGTTGGTGTGCCCATGAATGAGGCAACTGGGATCCCAGGGGATCTAGGGATCAGCTACCAGGTTCAGTGCATGTCTACAGCCAGTTCCTGGATGGATCCTCTGTGTGCGTGCACATGCGTATATATGCAAAGGAAATCCGAGTATCAGCAACTGGAGCAAGGTTGCAGGGCTCAGGCAGTCACATGCCCAGGAACCAAAAACCTGGGAGACTGGGAGATCTAGGGGCCAGCTATTGGACTAGACTGTCTAAAGCCAGCTACAGGAGAAATTCGTATTGTTTATTTGTATGTTTGTACATATGTATTTTGCACTAGTGGGCTTTGACCTGAGTAGCCAGAGGGTAACAAGATGCGACTGCTGGTGTTGTATGGTTGCTTGAGCACTGTTTTCTTCCTGCCTGTGTTGACCTATGCAGCCAGCCATATATACAGGTACATACATATTGCATGTATGTACTGGGAATACATGTTCAATCTTGATACTTGATAGACCTGGGGACATGGAGCTGCAGCAGCCTTGCATCAATCAGGCTACCAGAGTCTGTAACTCCTATCAGCAAGTGAAAGATCATCAAATTAATCTGAATCAGTTTTCAGAAGATGCCACTAAAAATCGAACAAGGCATTTACAGAGATGCATTTTTTTTAGGTAAGAAAAAATTTGTTCCAACAAGAATGCTTCACTAGTATCTATCACTAGTAAGATTTACAACTAAAATGATCAAAGGCGAAACAGGACACCAGCTTGCCTGGCCATGGCTCAGTAAATCTTCACCAGCCTCAGTAATCTAACTCCTAAAGCAAATCAGGAACAAACAGTACTCACTGAAATCAAGGTGGGTGGTAACTACAATGTATTTGTTACATTATTCTCTTGATTCCTGTTAAGTATGTACATTGAGACTCCCTTACTGCAGTTTTACAACACTGCAATCTGTACATGGAAAACGTGGAAAGCACTGTTTCAGTATCAAAGATTTAATCTAACCTTTGAACCTACTGGACAAACTGAGCAGCAAAAAACCCCACCCATTAACATTAAAAAAATTCTCAGTTATTTGACTGATAAATGAAGCTTCATTTGTATTCCATTTTAAAAAGATGTCCATTTCTCAGAATTGCAAAATTCAATCATCAGTTAGGGTATTTAGTGCAAGAAATTTGTGATGACATTTTCAAGATACTAAGCAATTGCAAGTTGTGTTTCCTTAGCATCAAATCAATACTTGATGGTGTTTAAATACAACCACTTCAAAAATTCATGTCTCGTGCACCAGTATTCACATAAATAACACACAAATAATTGAAAACCAGTGTATAAAAAATGAAGACTTGATGCTATGCAATACTTCAAGGGTCATTAAATTACAGTTAACAACATTTGTATCCCATGCAATACTTAAGCAACTTGAAGCGAGCAAAAAAAGGCCACAATATACAACACAGATGAAATCTCTAACTTCTATTTGATTTTCTTAAAAGTAGAGAATTGAGGTTAAAAGCTATCCCAACTCCCACAACTATCTGCAGATGGGCCAAGGAGCATTCAGAACAAATAAGCTTGTAGCTTCTTTAAGACATTCCATGATTAAGAGCAATACTATAGCCTACATTTTGGAAGAAAAAGCTGTTTCCAGAAATTAAGAGACTCTTACAGCAATAAAGAACTTATGGTTCAAATCTAACCAACATGATTCAAAACACAGAGGTCTATGAACAGGACAGAACACATCCCTCTGAAGTCTTTAAGTGCTTTGTGAAGAGCCGATCCCCACGAAGGTAAATATCCTCAGTCTGAAAAGAAACTTGTGCCACAGTAACTCTGAAATGCCTAATGGGAGCACAAGTCCCGTGTCATTTAACTGTCCACTTCATAGGTGTAGTCCCAAGACCACACTTCCCACAGGAGCAGGTGTAAGCAGGGAGGGGCACTTCTTACCATCAGTGATGTTACACTTGAGCCAGAGACTGAAGTTATAGTTAAGAAAGAAGAAAAATTATGCAGAACAGAGACAATGATTGGACTAACACCGTAATGGAAAATTCACCTTAAAATCAAAACTGGAAGCAAGAGAAATGGGCAGGGAAGCCACATTTGGAGGCCCATTCATACCTGTCAGTTGATGATGGGCTTACAGCAGCTGGTGTCTCAGGTGGTTTTTCTGCTGGCTTCTCTTCTTTAGGGGCACTCCCAGGTGCAGATTCACAAACAACTGCATCTGGTGCCGGTGGTGGAGGGACGGGGGCTGGCACAGGGGCAGCAGCAGGGACTGGTGCAGCGACTGGTGCGGGAGCTGCAGTTGTGGAGGTAGTGGCAGTAGTGGCATTTGACTGCTGAGCTGCTCCAGCTGCTGCTTTGGGCTATAGAAGGACAACAGAATTCAGACACAGCACAAAGCTCCTAAGCCCATGCTTTCCAGAGACAACACATCGATTAAGTTCTGTTAAAACCATTTGTGTTTGACATTGCTGCCTCAACATTAAGCATAACATTAAAACATTGCAAGATACTAAATCTATAATGCCTTTTATTGTGTTTCAACAGGCAACTGATAGTGTCACTAAAGTACTTATTTAGACACCTAAGCAGTCATACTACCGGAGTATGAAGTGCAATGCAAAGTTAAGATCTAAATATTTATAGAGTGCAATACTCCAAATGTGAAAACAATCTTGTCTTTTACAGAAGCACATTTTTCAGAAGAAACTAAAACAGTTGCCAAAAGACATCTGACAATGGTAACAAGCATAAGGTTTTCTCATCACTCAAATTTGGAAAAGAGTGATAAAGACAGAAATCACATTTTGTTATGCTATTTGCTGAAAACAAGATGCTAAAAAATTTAAACTTAATCTGCAATGAGTTTTACTTATGCACTCTTTACAATAAAAGCACTACATAAATAACATTTCACATACTTGAGTTCTTCAGTGAGCACCAAAAATCCAGCAGAATCAAGGACTACCAAATCTACAGCAACAAATTTACAGTGGGTAATACTTGCCTATAACTGTGATTTAATCTTCACATCTCTATTGGAAACAGGAATTTTGCTTGGATGCAGTATTACTCCCATTGTATAGAAATTACACTTTTCAGAATGCACGTAACTTTGAGCTAAGGTATGGAATTACGTTTTTGAAAGCTGTATCACTCTAGTCCCTTACCTACAAATATCCTTAAGGATTGACAAGGCTGACCCTCATCTCTGTTTTACCAAGACAAATAGCTCAACTTTAGCAAAACACAACTACTTATTCAAGTTGAGGCTCTTTCAGATAATGTTTGCTTAAACTAGGAAAAATGTATTTCCTCCTTTTGTCTGAAAGGAAAGGAGAAGTTGAGAATGAATAGCTTCCAACATGACAGGCATGATAGAAGGAGATTTTAAGAAGCAAAGACAAACACTGAAACACGTCTGAGCATCAGACAAAGTTAGGAGTTGTGCTTACGTGACAGAAAAGAATCAAGGAAAGGGAAACTGAGCTTAAAGACTTCGCAAAAAGACTGTAACACTGAAGAAATGCCCAACTCTGAAACACAGGTCCTTTAACGTAAGAAGGTGTTGCATTTAACAGTTCTTCATGGAGGTCTGTGTTTCTTCTGCTATAAAAAAAATGAAAGCTGTACTCTGAAATCCCACCAGCACCTGTCTTCTTGTACTGATAAATGCCTCTTCTCCAGGCAAACCACAGGCTAGAACGCTGTTTGTTCAGGAAGACAGCAGTAACAGCTACATTCAAAACAGAATCTAATGAGCCAGTACCAGATAGAAGTGAAGGGCAACTGAATATAGGTTTTCTTTGTCAGAAGGAGGACCTCTAACTCCAAAATTAACTTCATATCTCAAGACAGAGATGAAGCCAGTTTTATTCAGATCCCAAGGGTCTGGAATGCCTTGAAAATCAGTAGCTTGATTCCTGAAAGCAATCTGGTGACTGCTTAAGAGGAGAGATACTTCAAATACATGCCACAGTCATTCCCTTTAATTTGCCATTGCAGTCATTCAAAACTCACAGGTTTGTCAACTGGCATATGTATCCTTTCTCTACTGGTTTAAGCTGTTGAGCTTGACAGAAGAAACAGTCGTGAGTTTTGAAGAGCAACATAGCAAGACTGGAGGAGTTCTGTACAGAGGATTTAGGAACAAACTATCTAGGTTCCCTTCTTCCTTTTAATAATATAACTGGAGAAATAACACAGAGAGACAAGAAAGAAGAAACAGTAAAATCAGCCACTGGTAAATTTTTTCTTTGATGTAAACATTCAGCACAGAACAGCAACAATCATCAGCATAGGCAAACTAGGACTGTGAAGCAGTATTTCATATCTATTTGCACAAGCATTTATTTTTACTGTTGACCAGAACTTTCACATGATCAAATTCCATTGGTTTTAAGGACAAGCATATAGAATCACTCATCACAAAGAATGAAATGAATGCCATTTCCTTTTCAAAAATAAGGACTACTTACTTTTGTCACCATAACCACCACAAAGTTCTTCTCATCTATTTTGTATTCTTTAAGAGCAGTATCATCATTAAGGATTTTACCTGGCAAATTAAACACATACAAATTAAGAAGTTAGTTAACCGATCATTAGATGATCTTGGGATTCCCTCATATAAACACAGTTCCAAAAAACCC
Organism: Phoenicopterus ruber ruber; assembly: GCA_009819775.1. Lineage (NCBI taxonomy): Eukaryota > Metazoa > Chordata > Aves > Phoenicopteriformes > Phoenicopteridae > Phoenicopterus > Phoenicopterus ruber. Next base: position 53,756,378 of record CM020246.1, read on the forward strand.
ATAAAAACATGTTTTATGCAGATTGATAAACATTAATAACCCTACAAAAAGTGTTTTGGCTATTAAGCTTTGGCAGTAAAGCTACAAGTAATTTTCCTCCTATGATGTCCACAGCACTAGTTAGCTTGAAGGCTAGTAAGTGTTGAAGATGCTTCAAATCATTTACAACAGAAGCGCTGAATCTAGAGAAAGATTTACTGGGCTTTTAATGCAGATACAAGTAATGTAGAGGAAACGCTTTAGCATACAATAAGCTTAACTGAATAACTTATGCCTGCTTACACACTTTAGACACAGTAAGAAAACTCCTTCCTGCTTATCTTCTGTTTGCTCTTCAGATGAAGTAAACTACAGTTCCCTGCCACAGACTAAGTTTATCTGCATTAGGTAAGTTTGTGACTTTGCAAATTTAACAATTTGCTCTTAAAAGGCAGCTAAAGCAGTAGAAAAAGCTAGCACCATTCCATATCCTGCTACGTTGACAGAAGGATGAGAAAAAAATGATCAGACAAAACCAGAAACATTTGTTTGTTACACTACCACTTTTGATGTTTCATAAGCAGAGATGGTACTGTGGCAAAGTAGACTTGCCTCACGTCTTCAAGAGCTCAGAAACACATTAAACCACATAGATTTCTTTTTTTTTTTTAGGATAAGTTGATTTAGAGTCAGTACCACAAATCAGAAAATTCAGTCTATATTTCAGTGAGTTTTATAGCACCTACTTCTACTACAGAATTTTCAGGAAATATTTTATAATTTTAATTCATTCATTTATTGAAGACATGCCAAGGACCGCTTCCCTATTTCAAGAGGAAAATACAGATTTTCATAACCATTCTCAGCACTAGTGGAATACACCACTAAATTGTAACTAACAGGACACATCCTCATCCTGACGATTGCAAGGAAATCAAGCAATGTATACACATTATAGTACCTGGAACACAAACGAAGTGGCACTGTCCTACTTTCTACTGGTTCCACCTGTCTTGCAGGTCAAATACTCAAGAACGTATCATATGTACTGTAGTAGTAGTAGTAGTAATACCTGTAGCAGGTAGTACAGCATCTGACTTAGAACCTACACAGGTTTACTTACAATTTCCTAGTTTACAGGCACTTTGGGGAAGGAGCTTGCACAACGTATATATGCAGGCATCCTGTCTTCTCAGGACACACCACTCTCAGGGTTTCTAGACTTTGCCCTAATACAGATGACAACATAACAAATCTACCTCACTGCTGACTAGCACAGCCTTTTTTATAAAAAAATTTGCAAGTATTTTTAATAGCAAATGGTATACTTTTCATCAGGTTCAGTTGGGGTATCACTCTGCTTTACCAAACTATGAAAATTCTGAAGCTCATTTTAATCAAAGTAAAAATGTCATCAATACACCTCTGTTTCTCCTGTCCAAGAAGAAAATACAATCAATCTTTCGGACGGTCTTCTATTCTAAATCTTATTTCCTACATTTCCTACTGCTTGTGAGGATTATACAATGCTTCAGATAAACTCTGGCTTCTGAAAACACTCAAGTCACATCATATGGTCTTACGCGACCCTTGATTTTTTTAAACACAGAAACATAATATTAAGAGTGTCATGCAATTATACGTATAGCACAAGGCGTTCTGGCTTGTTCATATTTCTTTATTATACATGCAACTTTTACCTTCATGTTCTTCATGTGCATTCCTTTCACTGAAGTACAAGGGACATAAAACTTGCTAAGAAACATAGTCCTGAGGAGTCCATGCAAACACGGAGACTCCCAACTTCTCTTCCACTAGCACCTTTCTACAGTCATCAGTGGCTTTAGCTTATTAGCAGTGGAAAATCAATACTGTTTATAAAGTAAACATTGAAACATTATAAAGTAAACGCTGAAGAAGTAAAAAGACCACCAAAGTTTCTTTCAAGCATGGTTTGAGATGAAAAAGTACTAGAGGGGGTATTGGAATAGAACTTTTTAAGTTCTGAGATGAAGTGAGAGCAAAAAACTGAATCTGTATTCATGCCAGAATGGACCAGCCAGGTAGAAAACAGTAAAAAAATATTGCACCCCCTGTAAGAGACTGAGGGGCTGAAAGAGTTAATGTCTCAAACATTCGGCAAAGAAGGACCTTGAATGAAGGATGTTACCGCACTAACGAGATACGGTGCAGCTGGAAGGGAGGATCTTGCGGAGGCAGGATAGCGCTTTTCTGGGACTTATCTTGAGTAATTGCTTAAAAAACAGACAAGCCTGAGACAGCATCGCCCCTGCATCTCGGGGGGGGGGGGGGGGCAGCACCAAAATCACTGCCTCAAACCCCCCAACCCTCCCTGACTCATTTTGAGAAGGTTTGAGAACAACAGACTACGCATGCAAAGTAATTAGCATATGCAGTGGGACTAGTCAATAAATAGTGCAACTCAGAGGGGCTGGGTGTGCGTGCCCACCATCCGACAGAACCGGACCAGGGACATCACTGGAACCCATGGTGGTGATCTTTCCTTTACCTCTATCTTTTCTCTATCTCTGTCTTTTAATTTAGCCCAAGGGTATCCCGCTCAAAGTGAGTCGTCCAGGACGGCCCTCTCAGGACATGATATACTCCTTTAGACATAAACCGTTGACCAAGTCTGAGACTAGGACTGGACTCAGCCGCACCTAGACTCCTCTCTGAGAAGGAGTTTAGAAAGCAAGGGGGTCCTTTGTGAACCTCGTGACTCAACGGTAGGGTCTCCCTGACCACTGACCAGAGACCCCCATTGTCTGGACCAATGCTGGACCCTGGACTTATGATTGATTTCTCTCTCTCTCTCTCTCTCTCTCCTTCTCTCTTCCTTTTGACTGAAAAGCGGGCTAGCAATTAGTGAACTTTCTGTTAGTGAATGATAACTTGTACGCCCATTTATTGAATGATAACTTGTATGCCCAGATACTGAATGACATTAAATCTGAATTGTGAACCTTAGCACCGTCTGTGCTCAATTCCAACAAAGTAGATCAGCGAACCTGAGTCACTCCTCCCTCTTCTCTGCCACTATTTGTTTATGACCCATAGCTGGGACGCAGCATCGCTGCAGGCAGAAAGTTGGGACGTGACACTCCTCCTCTCCCCCCCCCGCCCCAATTAAATAAATCAATTGAACTATGTTAGCTCAAATAAAGTAACTTCATGTCTTTATCTGACATTAGCCTGCTTTTTGCTAGCACATAATACATGTTTCTAATGACAGAGCTTAAAAGCATTGAAAGTACCTTTTTATAGCAAGGATTTGGTGGTGGGTTTCTGTTGTTAATACAAAAGAAATAATCTGATTTTTAATTCTCTGAGGTATATACAGGAACGCTTCAGCTATACACAGCATAAATCAAACAAAAGACAAGAGTTCACCCAGAACATGAGATGTGATCTGCTTAAATCCTGATTTCTTGTAACAACAGCTATTTCTACTTCACCTAGTATACCCCACCCAGGACTAAAGCTGTTAGCCTATCATGCTATACGAGCAAAGGTAACAACAGACACACATGTACTGAAACCTGAAAAATTCAGATTCAAAATTAAGAGTTCCCTTTGACAACGAGCTTTGTTGTTGGGTTGGTTTTGGTTTGTTGTGGGGTTTTTTGTAATCTGTTTGCATTTCAGTACTTACAATCTTTAGAAGACTTAACATTCACATCAAAGTCAAATAAGAACATAAAAAATACAGTAGATTCAGATACAGTATCTTCAGAATATCCCTTACCTGCATAAATTAGTTTCTGGCCAGCTACTGGAAAAGCATCTTTCCCCCTTTCCGATTCAATCTTCTCTTTCAGTGCCTTCACCTAAAGCACAGAAACAGTCTTAATGCAAAAAAAAAAAGTTTCACAATACAAACCTAATTAAGTACACTTTGTTCTAAGTTTTAAATACTAAAAAGTAGTTTTCAGTCATATCTTGATGATGTCAAGTACCTCAGTCTTCCAAAGACATCACTGTAACCACTTGCAGAGCAACATGTTACCTTCTCAAATAATCTCTCACGCTTTATCAAATTAGGTAAGTAATTTCTTCATGAGAAGTCTTTAGGTACAAGTTTACAACACCGTGAAATATCAAGAAATTTGGGAAAAAAATGCTTTTATCTACTGACCTATTTCCCATCCCTGTTCTTTCTCTGAATGCAGGGGGTACACCTAGTATACACAGCTGATGGCTTTCTTCATCATGACGACTCTTCAAGGAATACCTGCTTTTTTGGCAAGGTCACCATGACATTCAATTTAACTCACTGGAATGACCTGAAGCCCTGACATGTAAAGACTTGTGCAAACTGTCCAGTTGTTCATTTTATATATGTAGTTTGCAACTCTTTCCCTCCCCTGTAATTTTTGGAGGTTTGCATAGCAATTTTAAGCCTACACATCAAAGTGTTTTGCCTCATTTACTTGCTTATGCAGACCACCGACATATAGTCCACGCTTTCAGAGAACCGCATGCAATAGCTCAAATGACACTGTGTTAGTTGTCATGTATGAGAATGCCCGTATTCTCCAGAAAGACTGCATAACGCTATCCTGAGGAGATAAAGGATGTTCCTGTAGAAGCACTTCTGTACTGATACATTTGAATTCATGTTTAAAGACAAACTGCCTGTATACAAACATTCATTCTTCTTGCTTCCTGACAGACACTCCCAATACATGTAAAACAAAGACAACCAATCTGTTATGAACTTATTACTACAAACTAACTCCACCTTCTAAAGTTTTTTTTCTTGAATATTCATGAGCTTTTTTTCATGAAATGCTGCGAGATGCACAAAACTAGCTCTTTAACCACTTAAGCGTACGAAAATGTGTTTATCTTGACAGCTTAATCAGACTGGCAACTACTTGTGCGACACGTAGCTGTAGTATTACCATTTTTTGTTAATTTTTAAAGCTGTAGCTATTAGGGTTGCTTGAGTACTAAATAGACTGAAACAGTATTTTCAGGTGCTAAATGGTAAATAATTCCTGAGAAGTTGAGCTTTGTGATTCTCAGCATAATTAAAATCTGTCATCCATTTCACATGCCAGTCATGCTTCCTGGCTTCACTTTATTCTTCTGTTAATGATGTCTTAGACCTTTGTGTTACCTTTCCCTTTTTCCTTCACCGGTCCCCTCGCTGCTTCTCCCTCTTCCTCTCAGATTTTATTTCCATGTTTATCAATCTCTTTACCAGGCTAATCCTTTCAGTTTGGATGTTTGGTCCAAAAGGGACGAACCATACTTTACCACTCACAATGGAGCTGCATCTTTTCAGCAAGATACATGGAAAGGAGCGTTTGTTTTACTAGGCTTCATGACCCAGCAAATGAGGCCTGTAGAATCAAACCTCTTCTCTAAGCTTACACCTGATGTAGGTGATCAGATCACTAGCCACGCAAGGATACAGAACACAACATATGACTTCCCTCTATGGGAGTACACCAAAATAGGAAGGCAACTCTTCTTTTCCTCAGCAGATGCAACAAGGACGCTCTTGGTATTCTTATTATACGTCATCCCAGCACCTGCCAAAAGCTTTAGAATCAGTCTCTGGCCAGCCAGTTGCTTTTCCACAGCAAAACTAACAGCAGCTCACTGCCATCCCTAAGTCTTCAGGCAGTGTCAAACTGTTACTCATTTTATTAATAATATGCTGATAGCATCATCGTTCTCATGCACTTACTTTACAGAAGTCTGTTCTATCCCTGGACTTACATTTATTTTAAAATAGTATTTCCTTGAAAACTAAAAATCTAATTTGTGAAATCCTTCTCAATTATTAAGGCTGGAAGTCACTCACCCTACAACTGAACAGTCAGTCTCAGGCCACGCATAAGCCATCAAGCAGTTTTTCCTGAACTTTGAAGTATTAGATACATTGGGCAACTCCAGTTAAGGGTCCTGCTCCCACTAGGGCAAATTAACCTCCTGAAACATGTTAAAAGCCTGTTATGTTTTCAAATGCCTATGTTTTAACATGCTGCTTACCTAGTCATATGTTTATGCACTTGTACTAATCACTCAAAGATCATGTCTGTCATGAGTTGAACCTGGCTGGATGCCAGGTGCCCACCAAAGCTGCTCTATCACTCCCCTTCTCAGCTGGACAGGGGAGAGAAAATGTAACAAAAGGCTCGTGGGTCAAGATAAGGACAGGGAGAGATCACTCACCAATTACCGTCAAAGGCAAAACAGACTCGACTTGGGGAAAAAATAATTTAATTTATTGCCAATCAAATCAGAGTAGGATAATGAGAAAAAAACCCAAATCTTAAAAACATCTTCCCCCCACCCCTCCCTTCTTCCCAGGCTCAATTCCACTCCCAATTTCTCTTCCTCCTCTCCCCGAGCAGTGCAGGGGGACAGGGAATGGGGGTTGCAGTCAGTTCATCACACGTTGTCTCTGCCACTTCTTCCTCCTCAGGGGAAGGACTCCTCACACTCTTCCCTTGCTCCAGCATGGAGTCCCTCCCATGGGAGACAGTCCTCCATGAACTTCTCCAACATGACTCCTTCCCACAGACTACAGTTTTTCATTAACTCTTCCAGCGTGGGTCCCTTCCACAGGGTGCAGTCCTTCAGGAACAGACTGCTCCAGCGTGGGCCCTCCGCGGGGCCACAAGTCCTGCCAGGAGCCTGCTCCAGCGTGGGCTTCCCATGACGTCACAGCCTCCTTTGGGCATCCACCTGCTGTGGCGTGGGGTTCTCCAGGGGCTGCAGGTTGATACCTGCTGCACCATGGACCTCCATGGGCTGCAGGGAGCAGCCTGCCTCACCATGGTCTTCACCACAGGCTGCAGGGGAATCTCTGCTCTGGCACCTGGAGCACCTCATCACCCTCCTTCACCAACCTTGGTGTCTGCAGAGTTGTTGCTCTCGCATCTTCTCACTTCTCTCTCCAGTGCTATATTCCCACAGCAGGTTTTTTTTCCCCTTAAGTATGTTATCCCAGAGGCGCTACCACCATTGCTGATGGGCTCGGCCTTGGCCAGCAGCAGGTCCATCTTGGAGCCAGCTGGCACTGGCTGTATCGGACAAAAGGGAAGCTTCTAGCAGAAGCCACCCCTGTAGCCCCCCACTACCAAAACCTTGCCACGCAAACCCAGTACAATGTCTCAAAGCTGCTTCTTTCATTCACAGTCACCATATTTGTCACGGATTTGTAACAAATACTGTAATGTGATCAGCAGGTATAGTCTAATTTGAGGAAGAAAATTAAGGCTTGTTTCATGTCCAATGCACTCAATTGAGCTACCACTTTCAAATGTCTACTTTGTCTTCCTCATGTTTTAGTGTTTGAGTTTTATTCCAGACTACAGTCTTTTTCTTACAAGGAACAAAACCAAAATCTATTCTCTCAAATAAAAATGTCTGAACAGCTAAATGTGGTAGTTTAGGTCAAGACACACTAAACGCATGTGTTAATTACTACACAATAATTGGATCCATGCAAAAGAGTTACAATATTTACTGTAGTAAAATACTGACATTAAAATTCCAATGATTCATGTGCCTTTGCTGTCCACCTCATGTGCAGTGCTTCCCCATACTGCAATGTGATTGATGTACTGCAAGTGACCTGGGGCACTGCCCTCTTCCAAAACCTTCTGTGTAAGTCTGCGACAAATAACAGGGCTATGCTTTCATCCCTTTGGCAGATGGCACTCCTCTCCAGACACAGGCAAACTACAATTTACACTACGGGGCCAAGGGAATTGAAAAAAATGTGTTAGTTGTGACGACGGCTGAACAACAAGCAGTATTCACAGAATCATAGAACCACAGAATAGTTTGAGTTGGAAGAGTCCTTTAAAGGCCATCTAGTCCAATGCCCCCTGCAATGAGCAGGGACATCTTCAACCAGATCAGGTTGCTCAGAGTCCTGTCCAACCTGACCTTGAATGTTTCCAGGGATGGGGCATCTACCACCTCTCTGGGCAACCTGTTCCAGTGTTTCAACACCCTCATTGTGAAAAATTTCTTCCTTATATCTACTCTAAATCTATCTTCTTTTAGTTTAAAACCATTACCCCTTGTCCTATTGCTACAGGCCCTGCTAAAAAGTCTGTTTCCATCTTCCTTATAAGCCCCCTTTAAGTACTGAAAGGCCACAATAAGATCTCCCTGGAGCCTTCTCTTCTCCAAGCTGAACAACCCCAACTCTTTCAGTCTTTCCTCATAGGAGAGGTGCTCCAGCCCTCTGATCATTTTTGTGGCCCTCCTCTGGACCTGCTCCAACAGGTCCATGTCCTTCCTGTGCTGAGGGGTCCAGAGCTGGATGCGGTACTCCAGGTGGCGTCTCACCAGAGTGGAGTAGAGGGGCAGAATCACCTCCCTTGACCTGCTGGCCACAATTCTTTTGATGCAGCCCAGGATACAGTTGGCTTTTTGGGTTGCGAGTGCAAATTGCTGGGTCATGTTGAGCTTCTCTTTAACCAACACCCCCAAGTCCTTCTCCTCAGGGCTGCTCTCAATCCATTCTCTGCCCAGCCTGTATTTGTGCTTGGGCTTGCCCCAACCCATGTGCAGGACCTGGCACTTGGCCTTGTTCAACTTCATGAGGTTTGCACAGGCCCACCTCTCAAGCCTGTGAAGGTCCCAGCTTACTTGGGCCCCTCTTCCCTCTGGGGCTTTATCCCATGGTACTCTCCCAAGAAGATCCCTGAAGAGGCCAAAGTCTGCTCTCCTGAAGTCCAGGGTAGTGAGCTTGCTGTGTGCCCCACCTTGCTGCCCTAAGGATCTTGAACTCCACCATTTCATGCTCACTGCAGCCAAGGCTGCCCTTGAGCTTCACATTCCTCACTCAGCCCCTCCTTGTTGGCAAGAACAAGGTCCAACATAGCACCTCTCATTGTTGGCTCCTCTGTCACTTGGAGAAGGAAGTTATCATCAACACAATCCAGGAACCTCCTGGATTGCTTATGCCCTGCTGTGTTGTCCTGCCAACAGATATCAAGGTGGCTGAAGTACCCCATGAGGACCAGGGCTTGTGAATGTGAGGCTGCTCTTTGTGTCTATAGAGGGCCTCATCTGCTTGGTCTTCCTGGTCAGGTGGCCTGTAGCAGACCCCCACTATAATGTCACCTCTGTTTCCATTTTTCCAGTCACCAGGGACTTCACCTGACCGCCATGACTTTTCAAATACCACGGAGAGTGGCTTGGCAACTACATCAGCCAATTCCCGCAGGACTCTGGGACGCATCTCATCAGGTCCCACACTTATTTATGTTCAGGTTCCTCAGGTGGTCACAAACCTGATCTTCTCTTACAGTGGGAGGGACTTTGCTCCCCCACTGCCCATCTTGCGGTCCATCCACTTGAGAGGTGTGGGAAGAGAGGGTGCCAGTGAAGGCTGAGGCAAAAAAGTTGCTGAGTATCTCAGCCTTCTCCTCATCTGGTGTTACTAGTTTGCCAGTCGTGTTCATTGGGGGGGTACACTTTCTTTGACCGTCCTTTTCTGGCTGACATACCTATAGAAGCCCTTCTTATTATTCTTTGCATTCCTTGCCAAGTTCAGCTCCAGCTGTGCCTTGGTGTTCCTGACCGCAGTCGTACACAACTGGGTAGTGTCCCCCTACTCTTCCCAGGCTACCTGTCCCTGCTTCCACTGCCTGTGCATTTCCTTCTTGCCCTTTAGTTTGACCAGCAGGTCTCAACTCAGCCATGCCAGTCTCTTGCCTTCCTTGCCTGACTTCTTACACCTGGGGATCAAGAGTTCTTGCACTCTATGGAAAGTGCCTTAAAGATCTGCCAGCTCTGTTCTGCTCCCATGTCTCTGAGGGCAGTTTCCCAGGGGGTCCTATTGACTAACTTCTTGAAGAGCTTTCCTAAAATTCAGGGTCCTGACGTTACTCTTTGCCTGACCCACATCCCTCAGGACTGTGAACTCCACCAGCGCATGATCACTGCAGCCCAGGCTGCCTCCAATCTTCACGTCACCGACCAGCTCACTTGCGTTGTTGACCATCAGGTCCAGTATTGCATCCCCTCTGCTAGGGCTCTCCATTACCTGGCTTAAGAAGTTATCTGCCATGCACTCCAGGAGTCTCCTGGATTGCCTACAGCTCACTGTGCTGCTATTCCAGCAGATTTCGGTTCAAGTCCCCCAGCAGGATGAGAGCCTGCAACCGCAAAGCCTCCTGTAGCTGGAGTAAGAAGGCTTCGTCAATAGGCTCCCATTGATCAGGCCGCCTGTAGTAGACCCCAACCACAAGGTTCCCTTTGTTGCTTCAGTCTCTAATTCTTACCCATAAGCTTTCAACCTGCTCGTGGCTATTCTTCAGAGACAGCTCTTCACAATCTATCCATTTCTTGACATAGAGGGTAACCCCTCTGCCCCTCCTTCCTTGCCTGTCCCTTCTCAACAGCCTGTAGCCATCAATAGCCACACTCCAGCCATTGGATTCATCCCATGAAGTTTCAGTAATGGCAACTAGGTCATAGCTTTCTAGCAGCACGGTGGCTTCCAGCTCCTCCTGTTTGTTGTCCATGCTGAGTGTGTTGGTGTAGAAGCACTTCAGCTGGGCTGTTGGACATATCATCTTCTTAGAAGAAGAAACCTCAATTCCTTTGAGGTATCTCACTGGTGTTTCCCTGTTGGCTCCTATTACCTCAGGAGCCCCTGGCTCATCTCCCTAAGGCTTCAAGTGTGCTTCAGCGTAGCCAGCACATCTCAGAGCAACAGGCTGAGGGCCCTCACTAGCATCGCATCCCTCTAACCTTGGCATGAAATCCCACAGCTTGTCACGGGCAAGCCTGATATTACCCCCCTCCTCCTTCAAGTCCAGTTTAAAGCTCTGTCAATGAGCCCCGCTAGCTCAGAAGCAAAGACCCTCTTCCCTCTTTGAGAAAGGTGAATCCCATCTGACGCCAGCAGGCCTGGTGCCATGTAGACCATCCCATTATTAAAAAAACTGGAATTGTGGTGGTGACACCAACCATGGAGCCATGTATTAATAAACTGGGTCCACCTGTTTTTTCCAATGTTGCTGCCCACAACTTGAAGGAGAGAGGAAAAAAAACCCCTGTGCTCCAGATACCCTTACCAACCGTTCCAAGGCCCCGAAGTCTCTTTTGATTGCCCTTGGACTACACGTTGCAGCTTCATTGCCACCCACATGGAAGAGCAATAATGGGTAACAGTCCGAGGACTGTACCAGGCTAGGAAGTTTCCTAGTGAAGTCCTTAACCCAAGCCCCAGGGAGCCAGCAGACCTCCCTAAGAGGAGGGTCTGTCCAGCATATTTGACCCCTCAGAAGGGAGTCACCTACAACTATAACCCGTCTTTTCTTCCTAGTGGAGATGGGCGTGATACAGGGGGTAGGCCTTTCTGACCTTGGCAATACCTCTGGTGTAGATGGACCATCATCCACATCATCCATTGACTGACCTTCCACATCCATAGCCTCATACCTGTTGTACAGAGGCACCTGGGAAGGCGAGATGGGCAAGGATGGGGTTCGCCTGCTGCCCCGAGCGTGGACTTGCCTCCATTCACTCCTTTCCTTTAAGCTACTGCCTTCAGCCTGGCAGGGGGAAGATATAGGATCCCCCTGATCTTGTTTTTCTTCTGGTGGCTGTCCCTGTTTCTGTCTCAGGGAGGGCAGAGCATGGTTCCACCAGTCTATCTCTTTCTCGGACTCCCTGATGCTCCTTAACCTTTCTACTTCCTCTTGTAGCTCTGCCACCAGGCTGAGCAGATCATCCACCTGGTCACACCTCACAGAGGTGTTCTCACTACTGTCATCCATTACCAGTGAAAGGCTCTGGCACTCTCTGCAGCCTGAGACTTGGATGGCTCCATGTTTTCGTGGGAGCTCTGTCTGGGTTGTCACATCCGTTCTGGTGAGTGCAGAGGACATAGCTTTCTGCTGGGTGGATATCATAGCTAAGCTCCTTCTGAGAGGATGATGACCATCAATTGAACTCGCATATTGAGCTGGCAGGGTGACGATGCCCTTCCTGCGTGCCCTGCCCTGCAAACTGCTGATGCACCATGCTCTGTTTGCCCACTCTGGTTGCAGCGTTCCTGGTCACTGGTATTGCCTCAGGAAAACCCCATGTGTGCCCAGACCTGCCACTCCACCGCAGATCTGGCTGGCTCTGGAGCAGCTCCCCTCAGCTTCAAGTTCATACTGTAGCTCTAGCACATCTGGTACTGCCGCATTGGAGGGTGGTGTTACCTCATACTCAAACCTCAATAGTATACAGCTAATCTCTGATCCCCACTGGGTTTTCACACATGTTAGACACGGTTGTTTGAATGAATTCGCAACCACCCCTTCACTTTCCAGTTCTTTGATATGACCACATATGGGACATAGCGAATCTGTTGGTCCAGTATTGTAATCAGTGCTCCATTCGAGTCACAGCCAGCACTAATCAAAGGGATACCTGTAGTTCTACTACTAACACTTCTCTTAAGAGGTCAGGCAGTTGAGGTATCAAAGGGGTATCATTACTCATTTCCACAGCAGCAATGCTAAATACTCAATGTCCTCACTGATCTTTAAAATACCTGTTCCTCAAAAAAGCCAGTGCCCAAGATGCAAAGGTAAGTCCCATTACAACAATATGAGGTTTACAGTTTCCTTTAGTGAAATTAGTTTCTACTACATGTAGCTTCTGCTGCCCTATATAGAGCAGGATTTAATGTTAACTTACCTATGAGTTACTGTTATCCTATATACACTATTAATACACAAGCTCCAGTAGGAGCACTGCATGCACTGCCTGCTAGGCTCCTACCCCAAGTGTGAACCCTCAGGTTCCACAAGACTACACCCAGGAAAACTAACTCAGCAGCCACAGACAGTCTCAGCCTCATGGATGTTCAGGAGACCGCACTTCAGCTGTAGAATCCCCTTCCCCAGTCCAAAAACCCCCTTTGGATCCCACTCCTGACATCATTTTTACTAATGTGGTTGTTTAGGTCAGGACAGACTAAACACATACATTAATTACTATGCAACAATTGGATCCATGTGAAGGAGTTTGGTATTTATCGCCTCGGTGAAGTAGCTCTTACTAATGAAAATAACACTACGAAGTTACATGAAAGCAGTCATCTCTGCTTCCCATTTGCTTTCTGACAGGAGCAGGGCTGTAAGCAGTCAGGAGGAGCAGTGTGCTGAGTTGGTGGTGCCAGCATGGTGAGCATGGTGACTCCAGCTGTGCAAGCGCAGCCCCAGGCATCCCTAGCGGTCCTCCACAGCCAGGTGTCACGAACCACAGTGGTACTGAACACAGGAACAAACTACACATTTGCTCCTCAAAGAACAGAGACAATATTTTGCTAAAGCCTGTCAATACAGTGGCCATGACTAGCTTCTTAAAGGAATTCAAAAAAACTGGAAATGCTGAAGAGAGAAGGCCACTACAGTTTTCAGCACTGTTTGTCTTTATTCTCTGTACTTGCCATATACGTCAATCAGTTTAAGAGCAGATCATATACTAAATTCAAACACAAATTACTTCAGTTCTCAGGCACATTTCTCCAGCTGACAGTTTACAAAATTCTAAAACCAATTTAAGCTTCACAGCTAATTTACAGTATTTTGCTAACTATACCCATACACACACTGCCATTTGCAAAGGCAGAGATCATTAACATAGGCCTCTCATTTAAATGGACATTCACTCTACTGTGACCTTTTGCCATTCCAAGATATCTACTGTGTTATGGTGATTGACAGTAACTTAACACATCATGAGCTTCAAATTATTAATTAAAAATTCTGTAATGTAGTTCAAGTTGTTCCTACAAAACTGAAAATATACAAAACAGTCAAGTAACTTCCAGAAAATACATTTCAGAACATTGTTTAACTGTTTTATGTAGAATAGTAATTTACATAAGGGAATCTGTCATATCTCAAATTAATTCACTTAGGTGACCATACCTATTCAAAGGAGCAAACAAAAAGGACTTCTGAAGCCAGCTCTTAACTACTATAGCTTGAATCTGCAAGAGAATGCAGTCACCTGCAGACGTCAGCATTCTCCTGTTAAGAGGCAGAAGTTCAAGAAACACTCAGGCTAAAATAAGTTTTTATAAACAGTGCCTGTCTGTTCTTTTGGCATTTATCACCGCCTAGCCTAAGATGCCAGAAACACTTCATTTGCAGAGGATACAAAACAAAACAAATTCTCAGAATAAAAAAGGAATAGATAACATCAGATACATCCAATTTAATAGTAACATGCTAGTGGCAGAAAATTTCCTCTTGTAGTTCTAACTGAAGACTTAGCACCCACTAATGAGAAGATACCTGTGCCCTTAATTCTACCAAGAGAAAAGAATACATAAGAGCACTCCCTAAACAACCTGTTTGTCATCAGACACAGTAGTCTGAACCACCTTCATTTAGATTTAAACTGTAAATGCTTCTGTTTCGGGGGGGGGGGGGGGGGGGGAAGCCCTCCTCAGAAAGGCAGCTGCATCTTCCAGCTAGTGGTGTAGTGAGCTGCTGAAAACAGCAACATTCTAAACTTTGCCTCTAGCAAATTAGGTCGCTGAGAATCTAGACTTTGGCATCACCATCACTTCAGGGTTATTAAGGGAAAATTAATTTCGGGAAAGCACACCCAGCACATTGATCTGTCAAACTTAGAAAGCAAGTTTAAGATACGTAGTCAACCTCTGCATCCATAACATTATGACATATTTTTCTCAAAAACACACATCCATAAAACAAACCTCCAGGCTACCTAGCTTTATTCCACCTGATCAGAGTTCAAAAATATATTTCAGCCCTCAGAGAATCCCACTTTTCTTCCGCCCTAATAAATTCTGTAGCAGAATAAAGGGAACCCATACTTTATGACATCATCATTAAGAACGAGCATCAATTCATCTGCAGACACTTACCCTGAAGATTCAGAAACAGCACACTTACACACTACAGCGGCTAACTTACAAGACAAGATGATTTTCTTCTGCCTCCTATGAATTTTAGATGTGAGACTCTCCCTACTGATTCAGAGACCATACTGAACACAATGTCCTCCAGAATAGATGCCATGCAATCTGTTTTAATTAAGAGTCAGAGCTGATCTGACTCCTAACTCAAAAACCTGAGGTCTTCCAAAGAAATACCAGTCCCTAACCCCCTCCCAGCTGGGCATCCTAAAAAGGGGTTACATGAAACTGCTACTGCAAAGCTGCCCAGTTGCTCCCTACAGCTGCTTTAGCCAGCTAAGCAAGCAGGGCGTGCTGGGTTCCATCTAGGCAAGTAGTTCCCACAGCTCAGTACACTGAGCAAACTCCCTCCCTTCCTTCTCACACACCAATTTCAATTTCTCCTACCTTATACACTATGCTAAAACTGGAGAGGAAAAAAATCAGTTCATTTAAAGGCACATTTTGTAATTCCTAATAAAAAAGCAAACCATGTACTTCCATCAATTTTAATTTATAATTACACAGGCTGTACAACACTGGCAAGACAAATTTATGAATTTCTTGAGATCTATAGAGAAACTGAATATAAAACTGAAAAGGATGCCTTTCGACATCAAGCCACACACCCGCCTTTCACATCACAATCTTCATCAGGAACCTGATCCATCTTCATCTAAAGACGAGTAAGGGCATTTGCTACTACTTCTACCACACGGCTGCTACAAAGTTTATTCTGATGTTGGAAGCAGCCTCCTAATTTTGTACTCAAAATCATCAAGTTCTTATCAAATTAATAAAAGGACTACGAAGAGACGGATCCCAAGACTAACTCCAAAAGACCTTCAGCTACCAACCTACCCACAGTTGAACTGTTTCTCTTTTGGAGAAGAAACTCAGAGCAAAGGGGTTTTTTAATCTACCTTATAATTCTCTACCAATCTCTATCTTTTCTGTAATAGACTAACAGGTTTCTCCCAGACTTTGGGAAAAGTCATCATTTAGACAAGGACGAAAGCTTTCCGTCCCAAGGGCTTTGCTCTCCTCCTCCCTGAAGGAGGACATGCTAGTCTAAACACTTCTGCTTAGAATTTAGGCTTAATATTCCTGAGTTTTCCCTCCCACTGCCCTTGAAAACATATTTACCACACATTATACTGCCACACAGACACTGCTCAAAATCAGGTGACGACAATGCAGTTGTATCAGACAATAAACGAGCTAATGAAGCAACAAACTGACCAGTGCAACAGGTTTTACTAACCTTAATCAAACTCCATGATCAGCAACAGATTAATGGGATATATTGTGCTTACTATTGAAATGTCCAGAGGATAAGAAACAACTTGGCTCCTAAGTAAATGCTTTATAGTAGCTTGACTAATAAGAAAACATTGGTTTCTAGCTACTTCCTTCTACAAATGATAAAAGCAGATTCTGCGGGCACAAACTTACATTTACAGTAATCTCTTATATTGTCTTCCTAAACAGGACACTCATATTTAGTCAGGAGACCACCTCGACAGTTGCATGAACAGATTACTGCCCTACTTTGGGTCCCAAAGGCATAACAGATACAGTAATTGAGAAGAACCATAGGAGAGGAAGAATCTTGTGAATCCAGTCAAGTTTACGAGGTTACTAAGTGACCGGAAAAAAACCCCAAACATTTGTACTCAACTAAACAAAGCATTTAAAATTATTCCAGTATTTAAAAACAGCCTCACAGACAGCAGAAAGCATTCACAAGCTTCTGTATTTACTATTTGCATTTACTGTGCTGAAGTTTGTATACAAAGAAAGAAGCAGCATGGTCTGGAAGATAAATAGTCTGGAACTGGCAAGGCACAGATCCAAATTTAGCTCTGACATTTACTTCCTGAGCAATTACCTCTGCCTTTCTAATTTCCTCTCCAAAACTGAGCTCATCTACACCTAGGTGAGGTTTATCAGTCTAGTAGTTGCTGTTATATGTTGCCCAGAGATCAAGAAGAGGAATTTCTTATCTCAAAGTTGGCCTCTACACACTTCTACCCCGCATTTCAAAATTGATCTAAGCTCTGTTTAAAAAAGGAGACACTAGGGCCAGTTTTCTAATGCCAAAATGTGACTAAGAGGGCTGCGTACATGCAGCTTTGTACTAACACATGAACACAGAGATTTCAACATAAAGCAGAGCTTTAAGCAACAGAAAAAAAGCTCAGCTATCTGCACCTTTCAAAAAAAGCAGAAAGATGTGGCTATTGACAGCTCTGAGTGCTCCCTAGGAACCCACAAGGGCTTGTTTTAAGGAGAAAGCTTACATTCTCTGAGTGGTGACTCTTGCATGGTTGTGTTGATTAGCACAAACAACCCTCCAGTACTTTTAAGCAGAGAATTTCTACAACAAGGATATTCTCCACAAACTGATTTACAGTAATTGTAAAGGCAATACAGTGGTTTGAGTATGAACAAAACTGACAAGACATTTTAAGTAGTTATAAAAAGACACTTAAAAACTTTCTCAATACTGCATAGTGACAAACCAGTTGGAGGGGTAAAACAAGTTTTATTTAGATATGCATTAATGGCCTTCATTTAGATAATCAAATAAAAAACAAGTTAGAAATACAAGGTGTGAGGCTTAGACATTCAAGTTGGGGGCTGAGGGTAAGGATTTCAGCCCCAGTTCTGTTCCTTTCCCTGAGCTTACCATGCCTCTGACACAAAAACACAGGGAACAACAGAGACAGGGAGAACCAGAGTCAGTTAGCCTTTAGACCACACTCCGACTCAGTATACTTCTAGCAGTCACAAGCCCTTTCCTCTTCTTTTCACGTTCATTTAATGCTCCCTGCAGGGCAGCATGCAGAGGAGAGCCGCTGAGGCCTCCTGTCTGGCCCTTATAGGGCACAGGTAAGGCATGCAGCGCTTTACCATATCCTGTAAAATAAAAAGCGATTTGTTTCAGTGAGTCCACTCCATCCAAGCATCCTGCCTGGAACAGTGACCAAACATACAAACCTTGGCAGCAGAAGACATCAGCAGCTGCATTTTTCAGTCCTGTAAGTTTACACAGCCCTATACATTTCCCTTCAGGAAAGCATTTTCCATGTTTCAGAAATACAATGAAAATACTTTCAAAAGATTTGCCAGTAAACATGTCCTTGTACGCGCAAGGGCAGCAATGAGACTACAGACAGCAGCCTGGTCATCTGCTCATATTATTGTTTAATTAACATGTACTCTCCACTCCCCGTGAGTTCCAAAGGGAACATCCTCCAGTCTGTTGTTATCCATATCAAGGACAGATATCCTTGCTTACCAATCATACCTGCAAAACAGACTAAACATAAGACACAATTATGTACATAGCTATCCGTAAGCACGCACAACCTGTATATTTAACTTCTCGGCTTACCAGCTACCTTGGGAATGGTGGTCCAAGAAAGTTTGGATTGTTGAGAAATGTAGCACACAATATTGACAAATTATTAAAAGCACAAAGGTAACTTTTTCTTGCTGACAGCTAAACTGGATAAGAACATTCCAAATAAAACAGCTGTAAAATTACGGTCACAGAGCCACTGCATTTGAAAAATAGCTAACGTAAAAACGTATTCGAAAAATCAATAATATTAGTTGTATTCATAGTTTATGCTATCTTAACCTTTCCCTTATTAAATTTTAAAGAATGTGTATCATCCTCCCCGAAAGTTCTTTGAAAACAGTATTAGAACACTCCCTAGAATTTAAGGAAAATATTTCTTCTTCAGTCAAGAATTAGAACAACTTCTCTTGCTTGAAAATTCTAACTCTAGCCAGGAAACAGGGAATAAGACTAGCTACCGAAGAACAGCACTAGAAAAAAACCCCAGACAATTAATAAAATAAACATCAATTATCAGAGAACATAACTGGAAAATGCTACAGTCTGCAAAGAAAGTATAAAAGTAGTGAAAAAAATGCAAATGCTCCCTGACACTCTTATTCTGGTCATCTTGGAAGCTACCATTGTTGCAGAGTCATCTATCAAACCTCAAGCAGCAAGTACAAGGCCTTTAAATTCACACCCCCTCTCACTGTGCAAGTACATACACTCACCAATAAAATCCTAGGAGATGCAAGAGCAACATAATGATCCTCTAGAAGAGGAGAGATACCTGCTGTAACATCAAAGAAGAATTATAGAAAAATATTAGCACTTGAGATATCTTTAACCTAGAAGGATACTTCTGGATTTTGAACAGGATCATGAAAGCACTTTTCGTCTAACCATTAAGAATATAAACTCCCAGGGAAATATAAAAACAATCCTCTTATCGGCAACTGCTGCGGGATTAACCCACACTGAAACACATGTAGGAAGGAGGTCGTCAGAGTAAGTTCATACTTCCTCAGAGGTTACAAGCTTCCAAGTCAGATTTTACCATTTCACCCAGCAATATTCTCTGGCTCTTGCAGAACTGTTTCTAAAGTTAATTCTTCTGACAAACACAATGAACTACAATTTCACCAGAACTGAAATGACCAAAACTAAATCTATTACTTTTATATCCTGTTACATCACAAAAAAAAAAAAAAGAAGAAAATCACTTTCTTAGGAGATAAACGTACTACTACTTCCAATTCATTCACTAAGATATCAAATTGTGTTAGCCCTTATTCTTCACTAATGCTGCAGATCAGGAGGTGCTTTTCCAACAGAAGCCCACAGTTCACCAGGAAAGCTCTAATAAATATGATCGATATCTTTTACAACAACCCATTATTTGGTTCCATGCATCTTTCTTAGCCCCAGACAGAACAAGAATTGATGCAAACTATGCTTTAAAATTACATAGGCTTTCAATACTTATCTCCTTTTTTTATTAGATGCTTTAGTATAGCTCTCAATACACTGAAGAGATACAAACAGACGTAACTAATTAAATTTTGTGGATTCACAAATACTATTCACTTTTGTATGGGTTCACAAATCATACTCTATCCATTCAGATGATAGTCTGCGCTAATTCAGACATTTATCACTGCACTCTCTGAAGAAAATTAAGGCAGCTTGTCATTTTACCATGGACACTCCCCATCTACATATTAAAAAATACCTCCCTTATATGTACCACTTCATTGTTGTTATAAAGCCAAAATGTTTTTTATATTCCCTACAAATCAGAAAATACAAATTCTTTGCTATGACACTGTCTTTTGAAAAATGAGAGTAGAATCTCTTTTGCCCTGCAGCACACCTGTTTTATCTGGAAAAATGAAATATATGCCAAACCTCACTTTTTTCTTATTACATACCCTTTGGATCCTGCTTCATTTTTGCTGGAGCGCACTCCCCCCAGTTTTAATACAGATTTGGTCAGTACCTAGCCTAAATTTCTGAACTTAAAAACCAGGAGCTTCCAGCACCAACAGGGCATAATGTTAGCATCCAAAAATCCCCATACATGTGTCTAACAATAAAGCACAAACATATTAAGGATGCACCAGAACCAGTTCAGACTTCCACAACTAAGTGTCCTGTTGACATAGTGGTAAACAAGCAGGCATTTCCTGGGTGTTCAAACATTGCAGCGGAACAGTGAAATGTGAAAGCCCATATTATGTGACACAGAATGCAGCCAAAAGGCTACTGACATCCTGAATATTCTTTGCACTTCACTGCATTTTGACAGTCAGGTTTTTAGGTTAACAGCACAGGGAAGCTGAAAAAGAAACAGGACAGACTTACTTTTAACTGGTACTTCACTTTCAAAGAAAGTCAAGAATGTTGGTTGAGATTTTTTAAAAGCCTATTTCATGTCTACATAGCGATAACTATAACAGAAGCGCTGAATTTAGAAGCCTACAAAGTCATTACTGTCAGCTCAGACAAGAGATGTGGCTACACAGGTCTGCATCAGTTTCAGACAGGGCTTATTACTTGCTCCTAACGCAACCCAATGTATTTACTCTCTCACAGACTGTCAACAAACACAAGAAGCAGCTTGTGTAGATAAATGCATGCTTTCGTTTATCCTGGTTAAGTCTGAATGCTCAAGTACTGAACTGCCTCACTCAGAACACTAGAATGATTACAACAGGTAAATCCACCCCTCTACAGAGCATGACGAGTACAACATTGATTCCCATGCACTCCAGAGGTTTTTCCCGCAAAACTTCAGAGACAGCCATGTCTGCAAAAATTTCTCCATTTGACAACAAGCCTCTTTAAATAGGGCCTGGGGCTAAATCTTTTCAACTTTTTTAGTCAGTCAAAATATTTGATAGTCTTCATCTAGCACTTTCACAAACAAGAATACTCTATGCTTCATGTCTCATTTTTATTCAGTCAAAATACTCAGTGGGCCAATACTTTAAAGCACAACTAAATCAAAACTAAAGCCACATTAGTAAAAGCATGTTTTGAACTTTAAACTACACCTGTCTGATTAAGCAGGGGGAAAAAAAAAAAAACAGTGGCTTGTGTAAAAGCTGTAACAAGCCTGATCAGTTATTACAAAGTGTGTTGCTTCAAATTCTCACTGGAAGGTTTGTTTAAATATTCCTTACTATTAATGACAGCTTTCCGTTACAACCATAAACTCTTGTTACAATACCACCTTGCATTGTAACAGCAAGTCTCTTCAGATTAATTTTGTATTGAGAATAAGAGGACAAATTGCTAGAACCAGAAACCAATTTTAGAGAACCAGAACCCAATTTCAGAGCAACAAGTTTCATGGGCCTGTCACAACTAGATCATTTTTGGCCTTGTCACAGTAGAGGGCACAGCTCCAAGTAAACAAGCCTACCTCTAGCAGAGAAACATACACATGGAGTTCAAAGACTAAAAGTAATGTTTCCTGAACTCCCCCAAACACACACATTTGTTTCAATTTATCTAACAAACCAGTGCACTTAGCTAAAATTAGTATTTTTCAAAAATCAGACCGAGAACTTTCAAACATATACTCGTGAAACACTTGCTTAACAAATTACATTTCAAAGCATTTTCCAATTTTAACAGATTTGGTTTCTAACTGAAGGCTCAGAAGTGTTCTTCTCTTTCTTAAGTTCTACGATTTACAACACTTTGAACAAGAATTTCTTCGTCATTTTCTAAAAAGTAGACCAAGGAAATCTAAATGCATTTGTCACCTCCACACCTCTACAGCTAAGAAGATCAAGGCTTTACCCTGCTCACTTTAAAACACAGACCTCCTCAAATCCTACCCACATTTCCTCTACCTTACCACCCATTCCTAGCCAAAACCTGAAGTATTATGCTCATGAGAAGCATTCTTGTTTGAGTTACCGAGCTACTGTAGCAACTCCATTTATAAACAGAGTGCAGTCTAATTTCCCATAATCCAACTTCTAGCTAATGCATTTTGCTGTCTCATAAGCTGATGAGGGTTTCAACTGGCAACATGCCTTCAGTCCTCTCCTTGATTTTATTTCCCAGGACTTTACTGAATACAGAGAACAGAAGAAAAGATGAAAAGAGCTTTTCCCAGTAACAAGTAAAGATGAATGTTTTAAATCCCTGAAGGTTTCCAACACATGCTTCAGCTAGACTTTTGCCATCTCCCTCTGCCACACTGTTCAACCAAATGAACTCCTAGTCCGACTTTAACTGTCATCCTTTAATTTTCTTAAGATGGAAGTGGAAGAAATTAAGCCAACAGACTTTATAAAAGCAGATGCAATGTTCCACAGTTTCCAGAGTTTCAATGCCCAGATGTCACGTGAAAGGCTGCTGCAGACACACCTTCAGACACTAAACTCCCCAAATCTTTCAGAAGGCGGCCACAAGGATGTCTGGACTCCGCTATCAGAAGCAACCATCCATGCTCTGGCGAGTGATAAGGCAACTTCCAACCCTGCAAACTCACTTAAGGCTCTTCCTCTCATCTCAGAATGGTGTATTTCCCTGAGGATTTTTCAGTAGACTCCCATGTGCCAATAGAAAACATCCACCTGCAGCCAAAACACGTCCTTTCCCCCCTACCAGTCTTCTAAGTACGGAGATACACAGGCACTGCAACCTGCTAATAAGGGAGACTAACTCCATTATGAACCTCACCACACACCAAAATGCCTGCTCTGCAGGAGACGCCAACATTCACCCTTCAGCGCCTAGCAGAATCTCACAGGCACTCCCTCACCTCATAAGCACAGATTAATCACTGCAGCTCACACCATAGGCAAAACAACAAAGCCTCCCTGCAATCGCCCACCTTCATCAAACACAGTATACACTTGCCTAAGCGTATAGCGATCCATCTAAGAGCAAACGCTCACAAGCTCCTCTCCAGTACACACTCGTGCAGACAAGAGCCCGACAACTCTCCCGACATTTCCTTTCTAGGCGGGAATCTGGAGAGAGCAAGCAAGCACCACATTTTCCTTCTGCTGCGCTACCCCCCCCACACCCCAAGAGGTCATGACCCACTCCCGGTACTCCCTAGATAAAGCAGCAGAGATCATTACTCTGCCCCATTACCCACTAACCCACGGGTGTGGGCATGTATATTCCTGAAAGGAAAAAGTTCAGCTTCCTACAGTCCTCTTGCTCCTCTCCTCCAGAGTGCAACGTGAGCTATTCTCCCTTCCACCTTCTGGGCGTTCTTCTCTAAAACAACGAGGAAAGTCCGTCCGCTGGGGGACTGGCCACAACAGCCCCTCTCCTCCAGCTGTGAAAAGTCACTCTCACCCAGCCGGAGACCTCTCCGCACCCCGCGGAAAAGGGGTCACCCCACGACCGCCCGCGCCCCTCGCAAAGGGGCCCGCATCACCCCCGCCCCCACCCCCCCACGCCGAAGCGCCCCGCTCTTCTCCCCCACGGTGGAGCTCACACCACCACCCGCGCCCCGCACCCCAAACTCCTCCCGCGTGGTCACCACATCACCCGCACACAACCCCGGGCCCAGGCCCTCACAGAGGCCCCGCGACCCCTCCCGCGGCACACGCTGCGCGCCCCTCCCCCAGCGGAGAGGCCCGTCCCCCCCCCCTTCCCCATCTCGCCCCTCGCCCCGGGGGCTGTGGAAAGCCCCCCCCCAGCTCTCCCCACGGCTGCGGCCCGGGCCGCGCTCTCTCCTCCGGGAAGGGAGAGCGAGGCCTGAGGCCGGGAGGGTACGGAGCGCGGCCCTCCCACCGCCTCCCACCCCCGCGCAGGCCCGCACCGTCTCCTCGGGGTCGATGTCGATCCGGAAGGTCTGCTGCTGCAGCGTTTTCAGTGTGATCTGCATGGCGGCGGCTGCAGGCCGCCCGTCGCGGTCACGCTCCTGCTCCTGCCCCCGCGTTCCCCGCAGCGCAGCGGGACAGGCGGTGAAGAGGACAGTGAGGAAGAGGAGGAGGAGGAGGAGGCGGAGCAACGGCTCGGCCTGTGCCGCGCGGCCCCGGGCGCCGGCCACACTCACCGCGCGGCGGCAGGCGGAGCGGAGGCGGCGCTCAGCTCCCCCGGCGACGGCGGGGGCAGGGGAGAGCAACGGCAGCGGGGACGGCAAGAATGGTGGGGGGCGCGGCGGGTGCGCGCCGCCGCCCGGCGGGAGGGGGCGGGGCAAGCGGCGTGCGCCTGCGCGGGCTCGCCACTCCGCTCCCGCTCGCCGAGATCGGGGGGGGGGGGGGGGGGGGGGGGGGGGAGAGAGGCGCGGACGCGCATGCGCGGACGCCCCGACTGGCTGGTGCCCGCTGCTCTGCCCGCCGCCGCCTCGTCACCGCCCCGGCCGCCTCGTGCCCGCCGCGCCGCCTGAGGTGCCCGTAGTGCGCAGGCGCGGGGAGGTGCGCGGCGTGCGCCGGACTCACTGCGCAGGCGCGGCGGGCGGGCGAGGGGCGCGGAGCTGAGGGGGGTCTGAGGCGGGAGGGAGGGGGCTGCCTCGGGTGTTGCACATGGTGCCGAACTGAGTGGGGAAGGGGACGGTTCGGAAGGGAGGGCCACCCTGCAGGAAGACCTGGATAGGCTGGAAATGAAGTTCAAGAAGGACAAGTGTAAGGTGTTGCACCTGGGAAAACATAATCCAGGAGTGCAGCACAGGCTGGGGAGCAGCTCTGTGGAAAGGGAGCTGGGCTCCTGGTGGACACAAGCTCAATATGAGTGAACAGTGTGCTGCTGTGGCAAAGAAAGCCAGCAGGATGCTGGGTTGCATCAACAAGGGCATCACCAGCAGAGATAAAGAGGTCACTATCCCACTCTACTCAGCGCTGGTCAGGCCACACCTGGAATACTGTGTTCAGTTTTGGTGCCCACTATACAAAAAAGATGTGGACAGGCTGGAGAGGGTCCAGAGAAGGGCCACAAAGATGATCAAAGGACTGGGAAGCCTGACATATGAGGAAAGGCTGAGAGAACTGGGTTTGTTCAGCCTTGAGAAAAGAAGGCTTAGAGGAGACCTTATTACCATGTTCCAGTATTTAAAGGGTGGCTACGAAGAAGATGGAGACTCCCTTTTCACAAGGAGTCACATGGAAAAGATGAGGGCTAATGGGTACAAGTTACTCCTGGGGAGATTCCAATTGGGCACAAGAGGAAAATGTTTCACAATGAGAACAAGCAGCCAATGGAATAATCTCCCCAGGGAAGTGGTGAATTCCCCAACATTGGACACTTGTAAGATTCCGCTGGACGGGGTGCTGGGCCATCTTGTCTAGACCGTGCTTTTGCCAAGAAAGGCTGGACCAGATGATCCTTGAGGTCCCTTCTAACCTGGTATTCTATGAGGGGGAACTACAGTTGCATATGTACACATGTATACAGTGCTTATAAGTTATTGTTACAAGTTTATTCATACATACACATATACTTACGTGTTTATAGGGGGCAGGGACCCCCGAGGGCTGCAGACTTCTCTTACAGGGTGCTGTGGGTGGTGTCAGGTTGTTGAGGCTGTGCGTCCATCTGTCCATCCAGCAGGTCCACGGTGGCTGGGAGCTGGGGTTGTTCAGCATCTCCTTGCTGGCACACGCATTGTGAGGTGGCTGTGCCGCTGAGTGAGCCAGCTCCTTGCCTCAGCACGCCAAAGGGCACAGATGGCTCTGTTGGCCCATGTATGTACAGTGGGTAGTAATGTTTCCTTTCCGGTCTCTCCCCACAGCAATGCCATAAGATGGTGGGCCTGCTCAACGTGGGCGCAGTTCATCAGCAGCATTGACTGATGCGCAGAGACCTCAGCTGACACGTCAGGAAAGAACCTTACCTGTCACCACAGCAAATCTCCAGTCCAGCGTGGTGAAAGACTTTCCGCCAAGAAGCTGATAATGACATATTGTTACATCTAAGACAAGCTTCTTGAAGACCAAATGTCTCTTCAAAGTTGTGACAAGCCTTACGATGCACATACTGCAAAAGTTTAGACTAGTTCTCTGCCGTCGTCATCCTAAGCTTTATAACTAACATGTATAAGTTGTTTGTCTGTTTTTCCTAAAGTCTGTATCATCTTTTCTGTGTTATCATTTCCACCTCACTTCGATCCCCTGCATACAAATAGGGAGCCCAGGAGGTTACTTGCTTGTCACAGAAACTGATGCAGGGGATGGGACAGTGTAGTGCCTCAGCTCCGCCAGTGCTGGTTTCAATAGTACATACCTTTGATGAGTTATTAACCTCTGTTTCCCATGGTATTCCTTAGGCAGTGAACAGAGAGGCCTGCTACAAATAAACTTTAAAGTTGAGCCAGCTATACTGGTAGAAGAGACCCCTGCCCCAGCTCCTTATAACCTCCTCCAGCAGTGGGTGTGGGATCTCCCAGTGCATTTTCTTTGTAACCAAGGTTGTCTTTCTGCAAAAGAGGACGCTGATGTTAGGCTAACTTATTGCTGTGATGTAATTAAACATGAGATTTCTTAGTATTGTGTAATGCCTTGAGAAGTTCTACTCTGCCACGTTGTCAACATAATGTTGACAGACAACACCAAGTTGGGCCAATTTGCAGACGACACCAAGTTGGGCAGGAGTGTTGATCTGCTTGAGGGCAGGCAGGTGCTACAGAGGGATCTGGACAGGCTGGATCGATGGGCCGAGGCCAATTGTATGAGGTTCAACAAGTCTAAGTGCCACGTCCTGCACTTGGGTCACAACAACCCCAGGCAACGTTGCAGGCTTGGGGAAGAATGGCTGGAAAGCTGCCCGGCAGAAAAGGGCCTGGAGGTGTTCGTCAACAGCCGGCTGAATGTGGGGCAGCAGTGTGCCCAGGTGGCCAAGAAGGCCAACGGCATCCTGGCCTGTATCAGCAATAGTGTGGCCAGCAGGACTAAGGGAAGTGATTGTCCCCCTGTACTTGGCACTGGTGAGGCTGCACCTCGAGTACTGTGTTCGGTTTTGGGCCCCTCACTACAAGAAAGACGTTGAGGTGCTGGAGTGTGCCCAGAGAAGGGCAATGAAGCTGGTGAAGGGTCTAGAGCACAAGTGCTATGAGGAGCAGCTGAGGGAACTGGGGATGTTTAGCCTGGAGAAAAGGAGGCTGAGGGGAGACCTTCTCGCTCCCTACAACTGCCTGAAAGGACGTTGTAGAGAGATGGGGGTCAGTCTCTTCTCCCAAGTAACACACAACAGGACGAGAGGAAATGGCCTCAAGTTGCGCCAGGGGAGGTTTAGGTTGGATATTCGGAAAGATTTCTTCACTGAAAGGGTTATTGGGAACTGGAACAGGCTACGCAGGGAAGTGGTGGAGTCACCATCCCTGGAGGTATTTAAAAGACGTGTAGATGTGGTGCTTAGGGACATAGTTTAGTGGTGGACTTGGTAGTGATAGGTTAACGGTTGGACTCAATGATCTTGGAGGTCTTTTCCAACCCAAACGATTCTATGATTCTATGTTTGTAACAAAACCCATCTTTTAACTCATTATTACAGTAAGCTTGGCTTCATAACAGTTTCTTACAGGCAGTGCAATGGAGCAGGTACCAGCAGGCTGCATTGCAGTACAAAGGGAAAGTGGGAGACACCTCTCCCCGCAGGAGTGTATGAATGGGCACACACAGGTGGTGGTGCTGCTTCTGTCATCATCCACCTCGGGCTCTGACACACAGCTGCTAGACAGCCAAAGCCTCTTAGGGCTTTCGCAACCAAAAAGAAACTGCTGACTGTTGCTAGCAGGAATCCAGCATTCTTGGCAGCACAGAATAACTTGCTTGCATTGCATGGAGAGACATTTAAAAAAAAAAAAAAAAAAAAAAAAAAAAAGAGGCGTAAGATAAAATACCGCTTGCTATTTTTTGCATGGCTGGTTACAATTTCAAATGTGCTGCTTGTTCACTTTCACTATTGCCTGATATCAGATCTAATTCTGTACTTTGCAGATAAAATAAAAGGGATTTTTTTAAACTTTTCATTCAGCAGTCCGGCATATGTAAGTGCTGAGCTTCACATGCAAATGACAGTACCACCTGCTGAGGGGTTGTGTCAGTTTCACTACTCTTTTCTGCTCAGAATATGTTAAGTGTAAATTGCTCATTCTGATTTTTGTGGTTGCTGGTTATAGTAGGAAAACAGTTCTGCCCAGTTTGTGGTGGGGCGAGGGTTCATTTACGCTGTGGCTGGTTAGCTTGGCTGCGAGGGCTTGTAAAAGCCCATAACTGGGAATTATAAATTTCCATAAATTTCCCATAACTAGGAGTCAACTCCAAAGGCTGTGAACTGCTAAGGAGGAACTTTTTCCTGACCGTTTATTTGAACTTGGAGCAAATAGAGAAAAAAAAAGCGGTGGGTTTTTTTTCCCTGCTGAGTGGTACAGGAACTTAGGACGACTCACTGTATGGGGCCTAAATTAAACAAACAAATTCTCGGTGTTTCCTCTAGCTCAGCCCCTTCAGCTCCATAAAATAGGTTACGGCAGAGCTTGACTCTGCAGGTCTTCCTTCAGGCTGCTTCCCATCAGTTGCAGAATTGAAGGTGGTTTTTTTTTTTTCCCAGGGTACTCTCGTCTTTTAGTTTCATAGTGCTTCTCCTTGGCAGCCTGTGCTTGGGTTTTTTTCATTTTGTGTGTGAGGTATTTTGTGTAATTGCCATGTGTTCAGACTGGAGTATCACACTGACCGACTTCATTTACAACAGTTTGTATGATGACTCAGAGAGTGCACAAACCTCTTCTATGCAAACAGAAAAACTTACGTTGATTTGAAAGAGATGTGATGAGCCCAAAAGGTAGAAAGAGATGCTGATGGCAAATGCGTTGTCCTGGTTTCGTCCAGGATGGAGCTAATTTTCTTTCCAGCAGCTACTGTGTTTTGAATTTAGTATGTGAAGAATGTTGGTAATGCACTGATGTTATTAGTTGCTGCTAAGCGATCAAGGACATCTTCCTTCTTCCCAGGTTTTGCTAATGTGTAGGTGCAAAAACCTGGGAGGGATATAGCCAGTATAGTTGACCCAAACTGGCCGAAGAGAGTATTCCGTACCATAGACATCATGCCCAGTCTAAGTGGGGGTTGGCCCTTTTTCCCTCTTTTCATTTGTTCGGCTGTTCGTTCCCTCGCTCGCTCTCTCTGGAACATGCTGTTCTGAGATAGCTGCTGGGAATATTCCTGTTCTGTGGTCGCTGCTCGGGACGGGCTGTATCAGTCATCAGGTGGTGAGAAATTGTGCATCATTCATTCTGTATATTCTACTATCATCTTTTATTATTGTCATTTTTATTATATACTATAATTATTAACATCTTTTTCCTTGCTGTCCTGGTGAACTGTCTTTATCTCAACCCACAAGTTTTCCTTTCTCTCTGATTGTCTTCCCCACCCCACTGGGGAGGGGGGAGTGAGCAAGCCGCTGGGTGGTATTGGGTTACCGGCTGGGGTTAAGCCACAACATGCATACAATGATTACTTTTTGTTTATCAGAACTCCTGGATTTTTCTTCCCAAGTAACTTGATCTCCCTGGCACAGTTACTCCAACTTCATGCCACCATGGCTTTGTCCTGCTCAGCTCTTTTCAGTTGTCCATGATTCCCCAGTAACTGCTGTCTCCCAAACAGAGATGTATGTTTTCATGTCTTACATGTTACTAGGTGAAGCCATTAATTACAGCTGAGGGGGAGGAAAACACAGTGAAACAAAAATGTGGTAGGGAAGATAACTGGAAAGTATTTGTGCCTCCAGTACACCTTTCCCTGCAGCCAGGTTTCCTTACGTAACCCAAGTGCTTCTGGAAGTTGGAAAGCACGTTTAAACCACACAGAGACGGGGACATGAGCCAGTGCTGTCCCCTTTCTGACTCAGAGAGTTATCCAAAGCTTAAGGTCTTGCTGCTCGTTTATCAGTGTGTGTACATGCTGTGGAGCCCACAGTAGCTAGCAGCTGGAGTCTGTGACCTCCTAGGTCTCTCTCAGTAATGTTATGTTGAATGGAAGGAGAATCTGACAGCCGAGACAGTAAACAGGCCTGACGCCTGTTTATTTACAGCAAATGTGCAAGGTCCTGATTTTCTCAGCTGCTGGTGGCCCAGTAGAAGCAGTTTTGCTGTTGTTGGTAACAGACCACAGTCCCTGGGCTAACTTTGTGAGGCCAGAGGACCAGGGTCTGTTTTGCTTGTTGACTTGTGAGAACTTCCTTTGTGAAAAGCAGCTTTGTAACCATGTCTCATGTTACGGTGTGCAGTTCGGGTATAAGGTGGTGTCAAAGGCCTTGAAAACATGGGAGTGGGCTAAAAGGGCATCCCCAAGGCTACAAAAAATTTACTAGTGGTCAGTTACTGGTTGTGGAAGAAGTACAGCCTTGAGACCTGAGAAAAACTGTATCATAAAGAGAAAAAAGAGGAAGAAGCTAAGCAAGAAAAATGTTGAGCAATGGGATAATATGCCTGACAGCCTGGGAAGGTCACACCTTCAAGCCTTGCACTGCTTGAAGTCCATCAGGCAGAGGCCTAAGGCTAAGACCCTGCTTAGAGAGTCAGACATCTTAGGCTGAGATCTCACCACTGAGTGATTTTCTCACGACACATACCAGTTCAAAGCTGTGATCATACTCCTGGCTTCAAGGACCCTGACTGTTATGGACCCTTAGACCCAACAGCATTGTCCAGGACTGTGCATAACAAGATCAATGTGTACATCTGTGTGTTTTCATGTCAGATTATGTGTGTTTCACCTCTTCAGCCACCACAAAAATCTCTCTTGCATGTTACTACAGTTTGTCTAGTTACTCTTGGTAAAAGGCTCTGCGGTTTCTTGGCATACATGGAGGCAAATACTTGCATCAGTCAGTGCTCATGGTAAGTCAGTGCATTCAGTCTCTGCACTAACTTGCAGTAAGTGCCTACACCCTGTTGCCTGGGTCATCCCGCTGTCTCAGATACCTGTCCATTGTTAAGGCTGCCAACCATTATTAGCATTACCATAATTTTTACAAGTCCTACCTTGATAATAGGACCGATGGCAGATAAAGAATATGAAGGTGGTTCTCACCCCAAAGAACCGACAATTTAAGGAAGCAAGGAATGAAACGGTGCTTGCAAGAAAGCAGCACGTTCATAGCAGAAGTTACGTTTCAGACCTTTTGGAGGCGAGTTCTGCCTTTTCAAAAGCAAGCGAGAAGTAGCAGGAACAGTAGGAGCGCCTGCAAAAGGCCCTGAAGGAGGAGAAAGCAGCTTGTATTGGCTGTGCTGAACTGGGGAGAGGTATGCAGAGAGCAGTGCTCCAGGTGGATGCCTGTGAGGCTGGGTACCAGCAGATGAGCAGCAGCAGAGCTATGGGAGGAAGAGGCAAGATTTTGAGCTTGTGATGGTGGTTAGGAAGAACTGTTACTTAGGTAGACGTCTAGAAGGACTCCAGAAGGGCAGCATAGTCTAGAGGGGCTTTGGATCAAATGGAGCACACGCTGGTAACGGAGAGGTGAAGGAAGGTAGCAGAGTGACTGGCAGGCGGTAACACAAAGAGCTGCCTCCTTACCCTTAATGAAAGGCAGCATTTACACCTTTCACAACGAGTGACCTATTCCAGAAGAATGTTTTGAAAGCAGGCATTTTCTACTGGCAGTTGGCATTAAATGGGTATGAATTAGCTTGAGGTGTCCTCAGATGTAGTGTTTGTTTTTCTGTTAGGGTGAGATTTTCCATTGAGTTGACTGGTCCCTGTTCCACACGCCTTTACGCAGAGCTCCCGTTTGCTTTCTCTGTAACACGTATTAGCAGAGAACACCAGCGCACCTTTCAGGGAGGCTGAACCAGCTGCCAACACGTCTCTGGAGTAGGTGAACCAGTACTTAGATTCCAGTTTGCAGTAACTCATACAGTGTAAATTAATTCTCCCTTAATCTAATTCTGCATGCACTCAGGAGCTTTATGTGTCTCCTGTTGGCTGCATTCTTTCTTTCCCTACAAGAATAATTCAGAGGTTTATTTGAGGTATGAAATTTCCACTAACCTTCTGCAGTCATTCTCCTTTATTGTGCAAGACAACACTGAAGCAGCTTCACACTGTGTTTGTCATGATAGGAAAGAGCAGCTGCTTGGGTTAATCAACTTACTAGACCCTGAGGTATTAGGCAGTGACCGTGGGAGCAGTGGTAACTTGCAGCAAGGTAGTTGTAACCACTTCAGCCACTACCAGCTGCAGGCAACTTTTTGTTGGCGTTATCAGTGACTTCTCATGTCTGCATGCCTCAAGGTCTGAAAAAAGTCATCAAAAGGGACTGGAGCCTTCAGACTTGGAGAAATCCCGCTCTGAAGCAGTGGTGCTCCCTTGGATAAGGGAAATCATTGTGTGCATTTTCAGCACCACACCCAGAATCATGGAAGTTCCCATTAGAGTTTCCATCTGTGCTTGGACACCATGGATGTTAGCACTGGAGTCTGCACAGAAGCACCTGTAGTTAAAACACACTAACATAAAGTTAGTATAAGATCAAAATTAAACCCAGCCTTTAGTGAGAAAAGGGGACTGAAATTTCTTTTAAGTAGGGATTTGCACTTGGAGTCTTTTATTTTGAGAGTGATTGCTTTTTTCTTGTTAACCTTTTAGCTTGATTGGCACTCAAACAGCTGCCAAGAATACTGGGAATTCACTATAAAATAACAGCATGGCAAGACTATCATCTTGACGGGCTTATATATTTATTACACTAATTATGTGGGTGTAGTAATTGTATTAGGAATATCTAGATGATATTTCCCATCTGTAAAATCAGTACCATGCATGGGGAAACCAAGGTACTGAGGGAATTGGCAGAAGTGCTCACCAAGCCACTTTCCATCATTTATCAGCAGTCCTGGCTAACCGGGGAGGTCCCAGCTGACTGGAGGTTAGGAAATGTGACACCCATCTACAAGAAGGGCCAGAAGGAGGATCCAGGGAACTACAGGCCTGTCAGTCTGACCTCGGTGCCCGGGAAGGTTATGGAGCAGATCATCTTGAGTGCCAGCACGTGACACGTGCGGGACAACCGGGTGATCGGGCCCAGTCAGCACGGGTTTGTGAAAGGCAGGTCCTGCCTGACCAACCTGATCTCCTTCTATGACATGGTGACCCACTTAGTGGACGAGGGAAAGGCTGTGGACATTGTCTACCTGGACTTTAGTAAAGCCTTTGACACCGTCTCCCACAGCATCCTCCTGGAGAAACTGGCTACCCATGGCTTGGATGGGTGTACTCTGCGCTGGGTAGGAAACTGGCTGGATGGCCGGGCCCAAAGAGTGGTGGTGAATGGAGTTAAATCCAGTTGGCGGCTGGTAACCAGTGGTGTTCCCCAGGGCTCAGTATTGGGGCCAGTTCTCTTTAGTATCTTTATCAGTGATCTGGACGAGGGGATTGAGTGCAACCTCAGTAAGTTTGCAGATGACACCAAGTTGGGAGGGAGCGTCGATCTGCTTGAGGGTAGGAAGGCACTACAGTGGGACCTGGACAGGCTGGGTCAATGGGCCAAGGCCAATTGTATGAGATTCAACAAGTCTAAGTGCCACGTCCTGCACTTGGGTCACAACAACCCCAGGCAACGCTGCAGGCTTGGGGAAGAATGGCTGGAAAGCTGCCCGGCAGAAAAGGACCTGGGGGTGTTGGTCGACAGCCGGCTGAATATGAGCCAGCAGTGTGCCCAGGTGGCCAAGAAGGCCAACAGCATCCTGGCTTGCATCAGCAATAGTGTGGCCAGCAGGACTAGGGAAGGGATTGTCCCCTTGTACTTGGCCTTGGTGAGGCTGCACCTCAAGTACTGTGTTCAGTTTTGGGCCCCTCACTACAAGAAAGACGTTGAGGTGCTGGAGCGTGTCCAGAGAAGGGCAACAAAGCTGGTGAAGGGTCTGGAACACAAGTCCTATGAGGAGCAGCTGAGGGAACTGGGGATGTTTAGCCTGGAGAAAAGGAGGCTGAGGGGAGACCTTCTCGCTCTCTACAACTACCTGAGAGGAGATTGTAGAGAGATGGGGTTCGGTTGTTTCTGCCAAGTAACAAGTGATAGGACAAGAGGAGATGGCCTCAGGTTTAGATTGGATATTTGGAAACATTTTTTGACCGAAAGGGTTGTCGGGCATTGGAGCCGGCTGCCCAGGGAAGTGGTTGAGTCACCTTCCCTGGAGATACTTAAAAGACGTGTAGATGTGGTGCTTAGGGACATGGTTTAGTGGTGGACCTGGCAGTGCTAGGTTAACAGTTGGAGTTGATGATCTTAAAGGTCTTTTTCAACCTAAAAAAATGAAAAAAAAAAAAAAGATTTTTCAGCTGACTAATCTGCAAATTTTCCATAAACATATCATAAACTTTCTCATTCAGTAGCACAACCTTTTACTTTATTTTTTTCCCCTTTACAGAGATTTAGGTGCAGTAACTATAGTAAGTACATGAACTTCCGAATTTGAAATCACTGTTAATTCATTTTACCCCATTTACGAAGGAAGCAAGGGACAAGGGGTGGGGAGAGGAATCTCAATTCAGGGAGTGGCTGCAAGGCCTGCTGCCTCTGAGAGCTATTCCTAGAGCATTGCTTCCAACAGGCGAGCTTTACACCAGCGCTGTGCCTCCAGTTAGAATCTAACCCCTTCATATATGGGATTTTTTGTTTGTTTATAAGCTCTCTCGCAGTCGTATCACTGCCATTTTGCTACTCCAGGACACGAGGTTTGCCAAGAAAGGCCATACCAGAGCTTGCAGTCGAATACCAGACTGCATACTGCATGTTGCCCAGAGCATTTTAAAGTGGAGGTCGTCTTCCAGGCTTGTAACAGTCATGGCCAGTGACTCTGGAAGCTTAGCCCACCAGTGTCAATGCCTGCACGAGGCTATTGACAGGGCATTGGAGTTAAATTCTGTAAATCTGTGGATGCATAAAGACTACTGGTCAGTGAGGAGAGGAAGGTATTGAATTCTGTATGCTTCAAGAGAGTTTATTTGGAAATGCACAAACCCTTTTATCCGTGAAAAGTTTCATTATTTAAACACTGGTTCCTTTGGAGTGCTAGCCAGTTGAAAGGGAAGGGAATAAAAATGATTTGAGTTTGACAATTGCCAGTGTGTATCTCTGAGGACAGTTATCTGACGGCTGGGTCTGTTTGCAGGAAGGGCTGTTGTTGCTGTAGGGGGATTTTACAGCATTTCAGAGTGCAGGCTCTTTGCCAACTGTTTTAGTATTTAGGCTTTGTTTGAGCTTCTGTCCTGTCATTGTCCCTGCCTGTGCAAGACAAGCCACAAGCACAAATGGAAGACGGAAGCTACGTATTTGCCTTCTGTAGTTCTGCAGAGCTGCTATGGAAAGGCCAGATGCCTGAATATTTCCAACGCGAGGCCAATTATTGCATGAGACATTAGAATGGCAAATAATGCCGTCAGCCGGGGAAGCCCATTGCTGTTTCTGCCATTTGACAGTGTCACAGTGAGGGTCTTCCCAACTTCAGGGCTGGACTGAGCAGTTGCAGAATGGATTGCTGAGTGCACTAGGAAAAGCTCCTGGGGAAATGACATCAGAAATTGGCAGCAATTAATCTGGAACATTGATTCCAAGAATAATATTTATCTGAAAAAAAATGAATCAAATCTACAGGTCTAACTAGGCCTACTATGAATAAATTAGATCAGTTTATTTTTATATGAGTCATTAATCGTATTACAGTCATCACTGTGGTTATCTGAAAGTATTTAAATTTAATCAAAATGCAGTTAAAACTCATTTAAACAAATTTGGCCTCAATTGTACTGCCACACACACAGACTAATCTTTTCCAGAGTGGTGTGAGGAGTTAGACACCAAAATAGATCTTTCTATAGCGACCTGACTGTGGACTTATGCGTTACTTGATTTTGAGCATGCACTTTCCAACACTTTGCTTTTTTTCCTGACTGCCAGAGAAAAGAGGACAATATGCTATGCTCGGAGGCTTTTGTCACAGTGTTCATAGCTTGTACTGGCCATCTGCTGTGGAGGAATGTAGCTGCTGCAGCACATTGCTTTCCTAGCATATGTGAGACCTGACAGCTGGAGAGTGTGAGCCCTCTGGATTCATCAGGAATTCACTTGTATGTGTAGCTACTCTGTCCACGTACAGCCGTATGTAAAACAGTACTAACTCCTAGGTCACAGAGACCACAGAAGTATTGTGGTTTGCAGGGATGTGGATAGCTTCTAGTCCAAACTTCTACTTGGAGTGCAGTCAAGAATGAATTCAGACCCTGGTGCTCAGAGCTTTGTCCAGCCAGACTTTGAAAACCTCCAGGGACAGAGATCTCCTGCTACAGTGCTTAATTAATCTCATTTTTTCCCTTTCTAACCTTGCTGAACCTCTCTAGTTTCAGGTGATCTCACTGTCTTTTGCCCTCCTGCCAGGCATCACTGCGAAGAGCCTGTCCCCGTCCCCTTGATGCCTTCCCCATAGGCGCCAGGGTGTGCTGGGAGGTGCCCCAACGCCTTCTCTGCTCCATGCTGAACCAGCCCCAGCCCCACAGACCCTCCTCTCAGGGCAAGTACTTCAGTCCCACAGTTCCAGTGGCCTCCCCTGAGCCCCTCTGGTTTGTCAGTGTATCTGCTCTTTGGGACCCCAAATAGGATGTAGTGCCCGGATGAGGCCTGATGGGTCCTGAGCAGAGGGGCTCACCCCTGCCTACCTGCCCCAACCCTGGATAGGAGAGAAAATAGGAGAAAATCCCCGAGAGCAAGCCAAGGGCTGCCTGTGACCCCCGTGGGAGGAAGCCGGGGAGCCCCAAGGGCTGGCCAGCAGTGCTGGGGTGTGGGGAGAGCCTGTGGGACTTTGTCCCGCAGCCTCCCGGGGAGGCACGAGCTGTTATCCAGTGAAGCCTCTTGGCGCATGTGCCTGGAGACGTCTGCCCCGGCCAGAGCGCCCTGACGGGGCCCTGGGAAGACACGGCCGAGGCCTCGGTGACTGGCGTGGAACACCGATGCCGAGCACGAGGCAAGAGACGGTGGGATGGAGGGGCCAGTGGCGCTGCGCTAAGCCCAGACATGTGTGCTGGGGCTGCAGCGCTGCTGGGACGAGAGCCATGGGCGAGGATCACTCATTGTGATGTCTCCAAGTGATGGACAGTAATGTCACCTAGCGATGGACTGTGACATCCCCGAGGGATGGATTGTGACCCGGCGTCCCTCGCTGCTTATATTCAGGCGCCGAGTCTCACTCAGCCGGCTCGTGCCTACACTCCAGCTGAGCGAGGTCGCGAGGTTTGGAGTGCTGAGCAAAGGCCTTTGGTGCTGGTGTCGTGCTCGGGGAGTTGTTGGTTGCAGCTCTCCGTGCCTGACCCCAGAGCCGTCCGAGGATTTTCCCCAGCCCTGCCAGGTTCAGGCAGCCGGGGCACCCAGGAGGCGCGCTCGCAGCAGCAGAGGTGAGCTGTGCGGGGACCCCTCAGGCTGGGGAGCTGGGAGGGTGTCCTTCTGGAGGGACCTGGGCATTTCTTCCACCACTCCCCAGGCCAGCCCATGACTGTGGCCTCTCTTCCTTTTCTAGCGCGATACCGGCTGCTGCAGCAGCCCTGAGAGGGAGCAGCTCGACATCGCCAGCTCCCCCCAGCCCATCGCAGCGAGTGGAGAGCATGGCCATGGAGCTGGAGAACCGCTGCCCCATCTGCCTGGACAGCTGGGAGGAGGCCAGCTATGTGATGCCATGCCTCCACAAATTCTGCTATGGCTGCATCCTGCGGTGGGCTGAGAGCAAGCCCGAGTGCCCCCTGTGCAAGAGGAGGATCACTTCCATCTTGCACTCGGTGCAGGGGGACAGCGACTTCCAGGAGCATGTCATCCCACCACCTGCAGCACCATCAGTCATGGTCCCCGTGGCAGGTGGGGCTTCTGGACACGCAGCCGCCCCCGCAGCATCCCAGGCATCAGCTGCGGTGCCCAGCGCTCCTGTGGGCGGCCTCCACCCCGGCATCTGGGCGTTGCTCTTCCGAGAGGACCCAGCTCTGCTCCGGCCCCTGATGCTCTGGCTGCGACAAGAACTGCGGCTGATCTTCGACGGTGCCCGCTGGGAAACGGCAGCAGCGCAGAGGCTCGTCTTGTCCATCCTGCATCTCTTTGGGCCGGACGAGGAAATCCTGTTGCAGCTGCTGCAGCCTTCCCTGGGCATGCACGCGAGGGGCTTTGTGCGCGGGCTGATTGACACCATCGTGCGGCGGTGCAGCGGGGAGGCCCGACGTCGGATGGGCCTGGAGGACTCCCGTGCTGGTGAGGAGCGGGAGGGCAGCCCCGTGGCTGCCCCTGGCGCCGCTGCCTCCCAAAGGGCGTCTCCTGCCCTCAGGCCAGCCCCCTCCGGCAGCCCTGAGAGATCTGGGGCAGAAGAGCTCCCCAGCACCTCCTCGGCTGCCCTTGACGGGGGTCCCGGCAGCCCCCCCTCCGCCCCCGTTCCCACCCACGGGGAGCAAGAAGAGCTGCAGGAGGACCCAGAGGAGGCTGTGCCTGGACCCTCCACTGCCAGCCGGGGCAGGCACCGCTCCCGCGGGCAGCCACGGCGAGCCCCAAAGAGGAGGGCCGGCAGCCCTGAGGCCACTTCACGTCCAAAGAAGAGGCCACCCCGCCGGCAAGAGTAGGAGGGTGCCCCAGGAGCTGGCGAAACCAGGACTGGGCCAGCAGCTGGGGCACCCGGCAGCCCGCAAGGGGACCGGAAGGCTCTCATTATTAGTCTAGCTCTAGTGATCAAATAATACAAGACATGTATGAAAACTACCGAAATAGTGCTGGTATTTCTAACAATGTAGTTGGCGTTGCTATCCCCCCCTGTGTTGGTTTCTCATGTGGCCAGAAATGGCTTCCAAGAGAACTTGGTCCATCCTTTCCCCAGGGGCAGAAGTGAGGATGAGTCTTCTGGAGTTCCTCAGGTCATCCTCTTGCATGTTCAAAAGATGGGGTGCACCATTGGACGCTGTCTAGTGTGTGGTGCCTCCCCCAAGCTCCGCAACCTTTCCAAGATGACGGAGGGCGGCCTCACAGTGACATCAGCCATCTCACTCAGCACCCTCCGACAAATCCCATCAGGGTCGAGGGACTTGTACGGGACTAGATTTTTTAGGAGCCCCGCGAGTTGAACTTCCTCCGATACTGGAATTCCTCAGCTTCTTCATCCCTGCCTCTGGGCTAGAATGCCTGGAAACAGTGTCAGCGAGGACCGAGATGAAGGCGGCACTGAATACCTCAGCTTTGCCCACTTCTGCTGTTACTGTATCACTCAACGCATTTGGCAAGCAGGCACGTCCTTTCCTGCCTGATTGACTGTTTCTGTAGCGGCAGAAGCCCTTCTTGTTGCTTTTCATATACCTTGCTAACCCTGGCTTAGCTTTGGTTTTCCTGATGGCATCTCTGCACACCTCAGCAGTGTTTCTATGTCCTCTTCCATAACCTGTCCTCATTCTCACCACTCATATACGTCTTTTTTGGCACTGCTCTGCCACGGACTCCCTGTTTAGCCACGCCGGCCTCCTGGTGGATCTGTTGTGTTTC
Organism: Phoenicopterus ruber ruber; assembly: GCA_009819775.1. NCBI lineage: Eukaryota > Metazoa > Chordata > Aves > Phoenicopteriformes > Phoenicopteridae > Phoenicopterus > Phoenicopterus ruber. The sequence continues at coordinate 53,796,112 of CM020246.1, forward strand.
TGTCCTGAGCAGCAGCGTGGACTTTTCTTGTGTTTGGAGGAGATTATCTTTAAAGACCTGCTAGCCCTTTTGAGCTCCTTTGCCCTTCAGAGTTGGCTCCCACAAGAGCTGCCTCCCACCTACCTTTTCCCTGAATAAACCACGGCTTTCTCTCGTGAGGTCCAGGGCTACTCACCTTCCTAACCCCACCCCCCCTTCCCCCAGGGTCTTGAACTCCTCTGTGTCAGGATCATTACAGCCATGGCTCCTGTTCACTCTCACAGCCCTGAGCAGTTCTTCCTTGTTCTTAAGCAGCGCACCCGGGACAGCATCAGCCCAGGTGGGTCCATCCAGCACGTGTGTTATCCCTGACGTCCTCCAGAAATCTCCCTGATGGCCTTTCCCTTGCAGCAGATGCCAGGGAGGTTGAAGTCCCCTGGGAGAACCAGTGCCAGTGACCAGAACTCAGCCGTGCCGGGAACACTGCGGTTCTGTGTGCACACATGGTACGCTAGCTCAAATGTAGAAGCCAGGAATATGAGACAGGGCCAGCAGATCAAAAATGACTGCATATTTCCTAGAAACATCTCAAACCAAAATAAGGTGGTTTTCATCTTGTTGTTGCTTGGTTCTGGTTTTTTTTGTCCTTACGACCCTAGCAATAAGGTGCGAGGGGTCAGAAACGCCTTTTTCTGCAACTGAGTGTCTTCCTGTCTCCAGCATAAGTGTATTTGTGATCAGTTTAAACCTGTTTGGTGTTGGGCCAGCATGGCCATTCAGGATTTCAGCATTCATACCGTATTCATGCCCAGTAATTGCAGTCCTCTTGGCTTTCATTTTATAAGACTAAATATGCTTAACTTCATAGAATCATAGAATCATAGAATAGTTTGGGTTGGAAGGGACCTTTAAAGGCCATCTAGTCCAACCCCCCTGCCATGAGCAGGGACAACCTCACTAGATCAGGTTGCCCAGAGCCCCATCCAGCCTGACCTTGAATGTTTCCAGGGATGGGGCATCTACAGCCTCTCTGGGTAACCTGTTCCAGTGCTTCACCACCCGCATTGTGAAAAACTTCTTTCTGATTTCCAACCTATATCTCCCCTCCTTTAGTTTAAAACCATTACCCCTTGTCCTGTCACAACAGGCCCTGCTAAAGAGGTTCTCCCCATTTTTCCTATAGGCTCCCTTCAAGTACTGAAAGGCTGTAGTTTTGCCTTCTTTCCTGTGATTATTTTAGTTGTCTTTCTCTGCACCTGTTCCAAATTGATTTAATCTTTCTCGGACTTCAACTGGACCCTACACTTACTAGAACGATTTGTGCTTCTGGATCTTGCTTTGCACCTGCTCTGTGAAAGCACTTGCCCTTCTCACAGCACTGTCTTCTTAGTGACATGTAGATACGGCAGGACCAGTTACACACACCAGCCTGCCTGTCCTGGCGGTTTTCAAACACTGATCTCCAGCTTAGAGCAGAAATTCTTGCTATTGCTGCTGAAGGGATGACTTCGGAGTTTCTACTGCTGACGTTTATATACCTTCTTCCAGTTCTCAGCCACATCTTTTTCCACGTGGACAGTGCCTGTAAACTTTGAGCTAATCATTAAGTTTCTGCATGGTGTTTCCACTTCTTGCAACACAGTCATTAAAGGAAATTTCCAGTAAGATGAGTCCAAACAGCAGTCCCTGAAGAATTTCTCAAATAACTTACTTCCAAGCTAATGATCCCCGGCTGTCATTACAGATCCCTCTGCACCTCTTCTTCCTGTAATCAGCTTCTTACCTGCTATACCATGATGGTACTAATCCCCATTTTTGCCAGTGTCACTAATTATTTCTAAGATGACATCGAGTGAAATGGACACTGTTTCTGCTGTGCAAAGGGCATCAGCAGAACATCCAGTATTTTTCGATGGCTCTTGAACTCAAGGCTATTTTTATGTCACTATAATGGAAGGCGGTACAGCCTAGACGGTCCTAGCAAGCACAGGTTTTGGATTCTTTCAGATGACTTGGGCTGCATGATCCTGTTGTGTCCAGACGCTCCCTAACACACAGGTGGATACACACACAGAAACACACACATCCCTGCTCTGTACGTCTACCTTCCCTTGAACATTGTCATCGTCGTTTTTTAGCAAGGCATTCTCATGTGAACTGCCACAGCAAGTGTTTGAATGCTAATGTAGCAGCAGACTCACTGTGAATGTGCCTTGCTTCATTAGGTGACTGAGAAGCGTGCTGGGTGCTATCTTCTAGAAGAGACCTGTACAGATTCTTAGCTGGCTGTAGTACACATTCCGGTTGAGCACTACTTACTAGCCAAATTTCAAGGGTCAGCAAGCAGTTCAACTAGGGCAGAAGGAATAATTACAGAGTTGTGAAAGACTGAAATATAAAACAGCTGAACAGATTGTTCCCTCCACCTGCCAACCTTGGGGAGAAAAAAATCAGCTTCTAGATAACAGCAAACTCTCTTAGCTCAAAGGGACCTTCCCTCCCTCCCAAAGCCATGAATGACAGTCCAGTGTAAAGAGGCTGCATTGCACACTTGAGTGTCAAATCTTCCGTTAGCATGTTGTGTTTCTGATATCCAGCTTATCATTGGGACTCCTGTGTTCACCGTAGCTGGTGCAAATACCAGGAGCCTGCAAAGTGCCATGTCCGAGGGTGCTGTTACCAAACTGAGCTCTGCAGAGTCCATCAGGTCCATTGATGGACTTGCCTGTTCAGCTGGCTATTTTACATTTAGAGTTGCTTCACCACTGAACTCCTCAGAGAAAGCCTTTTCTAGTGCTAACTGAAGCAGGGATATGTCACCTTTAGTTTATATGCCCCTTTCCATTACAGCTTTTCTGGCTCTGTCTGCACTGTAGCGAGGGATCGCAGTACACGTGGGGATACCAGGTTTGGCTCTGATTTCACATGGCTACCAGTAAACTGAAATATGGATAAAACAGAGGGCTGATTTTCTTGGGATTTAATAGCATGCTTTTCCGTCTTTACTCCCAATCAATTGTTTTTTCTTCTACCACTGCGTTCCTAGGCTTCCAACTGCACGTTTAAGAGGTGGTTCAGAGCGGTGGGTAGGGGGCCTGACTGGGACTAAAGAGGCCTGCCTACTAGTCCTGCCCAAAGTAACCGATCAGCTAATGATTTTGATTTTAGCTGTATGTGGTTCTGTCCTTTCTGTGGAGAGGACTCAATAGATCTGCAAAGTGCAATGACTTAGAAATCAGCTTCATAGTATTTTTTTAATTAAAATGAAGAAGCAAATTAAATTACCAGCAGTGTACAGAAGAAATAACAGTCATCCACTAATTGTTTATCAGAAGACAGGTTCAGTGAAGGGGAAAATCAAATTAGATAGGTATTGCTGGGTTTGTCTTTATACTTTCTTGGCTAAATAGTGTGTTCTGAGATCAAGGAGAGGACTGAACAAGCAGCAATTCCATTTCAGGATTTATGCAGTGTTCACTTGCATGTCACTTAGAAATATCGATGGTTACAGTAACACGTACTTTCTGCTACAATTGTCACATACAAATAAGATTATTTGGAGTGCAAAAGGCCTGAAAGGGATAATTTGTTTGAGTGAGAAGGACTTTAAAACTGCAAAGCTGAGCATAAACTCACTCAAGTTGAGCATAAAGGGCAAACATCAAATCAGGCAAAGCAAGCAGACTTTAACCAAGCTTCAGTGAGATGCAATGGAGAGGTTGTGCTGTCCAAGTTAATTTGCACCGAAGAGAGAAATTAAAGGAGTTGTTATGAATTGTTCTTTCTCCTGCTCACTGCTGTTGCGTGGCTGCTGTAAGAGGAGAGACTGAAAGGCTTCTGCTTCCATAGATGTGCGCGCTTATAAAAAGGAGCAGTGGAGGGGTGGTAGGGGTAAGCGGAGTGAAGCTGGTAGTGGAGCAATACTAGTACATGATCAATAGCGCTTCACGTTGGGAGGCAGGAGAGTAAAATTGGCCATAACCCTCAGCTGCTTCTTGTAAGAGACAGGGCTTTCATGTTTCCGGCTGAGGCACCAGAGACAGACAGTTCGTGTGCATTACAGGCTTTTGCATGTACGCATGCCACCCAATGCACTCAAGATGCAGCAAATCACTTACACCTGCTGAGAAGACAGGACAGAGTATGTGCCCTGCGCGTGGAAGCCCAACAGTTTTTAGCCGCAGCTATTCAGCACAGCAGCCACGCACGATAGCTGCAGCTGGTTGCCATGGCTCAAGCAATGCTGTGGTCTCAGCAGAGATTCCCAGCAGTGCAGAAGAAACTCTTAATTTCCAGCTGGCGAAAAAGGAGAGAGCAAAGGACCATCCAAAAGAGCCAGAAAGCTCCACAACCAGGACTGCAATGGAGATGAATTGGCTTAGCTAGAAGATTCATGTCTGCATTCCCCATGGAAAACAATCATAAAAGTCACTGTAAGCCCTACAGTAAGAATGTAATTTTAATATGATGAATGGTGATTTTGTCAATCTTAATGTGCAAATATTGACTGTATTGGATTTGGAAAAATAGTTAGGTCATGCCTCAACATACATTCCTCAAGTGTCTGTTTACTACTTCAGAGAGAAGATTCCCAAATTTATTGCTCATTTACTACACTGTCTCATTTTTCTCTCCCAAGTGACATTGCCGTTTGCTCTCTGAAGTGGGAGTATCCCAGAAGGCTTACTGTTTTGCATATGTTACAGTATTTAAAGCTTGTCAGTGTGAAGGTCCGAACTTGAAGAGCAGAAATCTGCAGTCCAGTTAAATAGACTAAAAATCTCACTCTTAGGGGTCCTCAAAGGATATAAAGTCCTTCAGGAATCTTTTATCCTTGGAGTTCGATTTGTCAGTCTTCTGTAGTTTACAACTAAGATGTAAATATTAAACCATCTGTCCTTGTAGTTTTGTTGTAGTTTCTTCTTATGTCTCTCATCTTTGAAGAGTGAGCCCTTGCAGAAAGCTAGACCTAAATGCTAAGTTTAGGGCCCAAACTGAGAGGTTACCGTCTTGAAAGGAGTCTTGTTGCAGAAGCTTTTTCAAAAGACATGAAGTTGGTGTCCACTTTCCTCTTTCCTGAAATGGTTATTCCCTCTTGGAATCAAGGTGTCAGTTTACTGTTTTACATCTTCTTTTATTCATCTTTCTTCTGTTCCCTGGAGAGCTGCCCAGTCCCAGGAAGGATTTGTTTCCTAATTCTGAAGTTACCGGGTTCGGTACCAGCAGTTCTGGGGACAGCCGATCCCCAGGTTTCCATGTGGCAGAAGTGCCACTTGGATGTGTCAGGCTCATTGCATTCTTTTTACCCATCCAGCAGATGGCATCGAAGCTCTAGGAAAGTTCATCCTTTGTCATACTCTCGGGTCCTGCAGCGATTCTTTCTTTTTTCTTCGACATTTTCAGTTTAAAAGGTAATGATGCCAACAGGATTATTTTAGGAGACTTCAATTTAGTTTACTATTAACTTAGAAAACTTATGATGGTAGTTTATGTATATATTTTTAAAAGTTGGTGATCTTTTCCTGAAGCCTAACAGCCTGGAAATTTTAATTTTCTTCTTCAGTGTACTTATAGTAAATTTAAGAAGAATTTATCTTATACTGCTTTCAAGTGAGGTTATCTTTTATTTCTCAGTTTGAGTCTGATTTCTCAAGTTCATTATTAAACTAATGTCTGTGCTCCAGATATATGCAGTATTCTGGCTATTGTGAATACTGACATAGGTAACATAGCAAATGTTAGTCATCAAATGTGTTGAAATAATATTACTTCTAAATCATATTGCTTCCTGATGCTCGATTTCGCAGTGGTGGCCTACATTATGTATAGCATTCAATAACTTATGAATACTCAGTTCAAAACTACTGCTTATATGCATTAATAAAAAAGCTAATTCAAAAGTCTATTATGACTATATAAGGTCTAATAAATTCACTTGCACAGTCATACATTTATTTAGTTGACTCCAATTTCTATACTTTGTTAGGAGAAAGGAATTCATAATTATCACTTCAGTTCTTACAAGAAGTAAGATATAATCCATTTGCTCTTTCATTTCCAGAATAGCAAAAGACAGCTGACTATCTGCGTCTAATCCCACACACGCTAATCTTCATAGAAAGTCTTTTGTGCCAGTTTCTTTCCTAGCAAACTCTTCTAATGGGTGCCAAGCCAACAAGAAAGAGTGCTAAATTAGTGGTTTTTTCCTGTTGTTCTTCTTTTTAATAAAATCATTTTAACACTGCCAACTGCAGGAATATTAAATTACATATGAGGGGGGTCAAAATAATTCTTTCAGTTCAACAGAAATCATGTTTGGTAGCAGATTTTTTTCTGAACACCTGAATAGGCAACTCAAATAGTCCTTTAGCAAAAATGTATTGAGGTGTTTATCCTCATGTATTGATGAAATCATTGATAGGCGATTATAGCTCATCCCTCAGTTTCAAATCTGAAGACTCAAAGGTAAAGTATCTTGAGGTTTGATGGGAGTCAGCCTTAATGTTGAATCATCCATGCTATTTAAACAAGTTTGTCTGTGGTACTCAATATCTTTCTGTGTCGTCCTGATAGTGTCAATGAACAACTAAGTAGGTAACAGAAGTTTAAGAAGTGAAGTCCATTTTCCCCATAAATAAGATAGCAAGCTACCTTTTCTGGCAATGGGATTTTACCCAACTCTCCTAATCATAGATTGCTCAAGTTGTACCTAGACATTGGATAAGTCGTTTTTGCCTCTTCTCTGTTTATCCATTGTAAATTCATTTACTGATGTTGATACAACATCAACGTCTGGATCAAAAACTTTTTATATCCCTCAGTGGCATACATCCTGATCAATGTATCTTGTTAAGCATCTCTTGAAGTATTGCTTAGGTTTTGGGCAGAGGTTATATAGCACATTCTTCGATTCAACTGTCTTCCTCTGTGATTGTTTTCCACAGTGTTAAGAATTACATCTAATATTAAATCTAATTCCGTTTATTCTTAACTCTACTCTTTATACTTATTGTAATTCTCTATGCTTAATTCTGTTTCATTGAGATTATCTGTGCTGGTTAACAATAGTTTTTTTCAGATATGTAGTGTGACAGAATTTATCACATTCTTAGTAAATAAATAATATGTCAGGTGTTAATACTATTCCTTTAATGTGTATCTACATGGTTGCATACTTGCAGAGCTTTCCCAAGAAGATAAATAATACTCAGATGATGCTTCTAGAATATTTTAAATTTTTTAATTACTCATTTAACACATGTATTCATTCCATTGATACTCCACCACTGATGTAAATAAAACTAACTGTGGAAAACATAATGTGAAATGCTGCTTATTTAATATTTAATAAGTGCTGAAAATTACCGGTTTAAGACATCATGTGTCTGGCTCAGTCGTTTGCTACTGGAAGCCAAAGTTTGTTCTCAGAACAACATGCAGTTCTGAAAAAGAAGGAACAACAGGTGGGGGACATTAATCAGAATCAGGTTTTGGTTCAGGCTGCTGGACAAGGTCTCACTGCTTGCATTCACTGCGAGCGGCCCAGACCAGGGCCACTGGTCTGTGCGAAACCTCCTCAGAGCTCCAAGTGCGTGAGCCCCTGTGGCAGGGCAGCTCCTCCCCAGCACCGCTCCCACAGTCTGCTTGCTCGCTGTGGACGGCAGGCTCTCTGGGACGTGGATTGTACCATCTGAGAACGGGCAGAGAGCTCCATCTGAGCCCTTAGTTGCTGCTGCAATACAAATAACAATGGGCTTTCTATTGTTCCAGCAGAATTCCTGCTCAGATGAATCTCCTAAAGCTCACATTTTTATGAAATGGAGGGTGGTAATACCCAGATTGCCAATTCTGCTGCAGGAGAGTAAGTTGAGTTTGCGAGTACATTTTAGCTGCGAGCTCTTTCTTTGCCATCATCAAAGTCAGTGAAATGGTAGGGAGGGTCAAACAGAGGTGAGGCTCGCTTGCAGCCAAATTGTACTGATGTCCCCAGCTTCTTTCTTTGTCATGGAGGCAGTGCAGCCAGGCTATGACTAAGCTTAGAAGGCAAGGTTCAGTCAGCTTTCATTGTCTCTTTCAATGTCAGCTGTACAAAGTAAATGACAATTAAAAGACCTTGTCTGTTCCTTCAGCTGGTAGCTTTCGTTCGGAGTCCTCCTATTCCAGCCCTAATTGTCAGTGAAAAGGATCTTTTTCTCCTGTGCGTTTTGAAGTCTCGGGTGTTCACCTGCAGCCATAAATTTGGATTAGGTCTATCTTATGTATGAATGATCAGCTCTCAAAAACACTTGACTAATTCTTTGTCTCTCTACCTCTGCCTTCTAAAGAAATAGCATACAGACTCACAGCAAATCCTACACAGACATCCAGGACAGGCTCTGTTACCTTGCCTTTTGCAGGAAAACCATCCCTTTGTTGGAAGAGGCTTCATCTGATAATCAGCAGCTCACTCAAGTGGCACATGCAAGCAGCTATCCGTCCTTCAGCCACCCTGATATTTGCTGGGAAAGCAACACCGTGGTGCACAAGCAATCTACATTTCTGTGCTACATAGTGTGTCCTACAGAAATTGCTGCGTACACTGACTAGGAGTGGTGCTCTTCTGGACCTACTCTGTACCAATAGTGAAGACTTTTTGGCAGCTTTGCCTACAGTGACTGTAAGATTGTGAAGTGTCAGGTCCTAAGAGGCTTGAGGAAGACAAGTAGCAGAATAAAGACCCTGAACCCAAGAAAGGCAGATGTTAGCTTCCTCATGGAAGTGTTAGGAGACATCCCATGGGAGGCTGCCTTGGAGGGCAAAGGAGCTCAGGAGTACTGGGATGTTTTCAGAGGCAGCCTTTTCAAAGCATAGGAGCGGTCTACACCCTTCAGAAAAGGAACAGTCATAACAAGAAAACAGCCTGGTTAAAAAGTGAGCTACAAATGCAGAAGATAAATATGAGAGAGATGGAAAAGGTGAGAATCCCACAAAGAAATAGAGAAATACTTCTCCTGCATGCAGAAATGTAGTTAGGAAAGCAAAAACTCAGCCAGAGCTCAAACTAGCAAAAGATGTCAAACATAGCAAAAAAGGCTGTTACGAGTATGTTACTGAGTGGAAGTACAAGGAAGCTGTAGGTGTGCTGCTGAATGGGGCTGGAAGGTTAATTAGAAATGCCCACAGAAAAGATAAAAGTACTTAGTGCCTTCTTCACGTCAGTCATCATGGGTGAGATCAGCCTCCAGATCTCTACACTGAGAAGCAATGACAAACAAACGTGCAACTACCAATAGTGGAGGAAAATCAGATTAGGGACCATCTCCACAAATTGGACACCTGTAGACACTTTCCCCAATTTCAGGGGAAATTTTTTGTGGATACAGGGCGGGGGGCGGGGGTGGAGGGGGAATCACCATGAGAACAATTAGACATAGGAGCCAGAAAAGTGGTGGACTTTCCCTTGATGAAAGTGTGCAAGACTTAGTTCAGCAGAGCCTGGATAACCTAACCTAAGGCACTGCTTTCCACAGAAGGTTGGAGTTCCCTTCCAACCTGGACCTTTCTGTCATTTTTATGATCCTCTCAGGTTTCTGGAGCAGGATTACAATGAATGAGAAACAAGTGATCTGATTACAAAGTTGTCCTCCATCTCTAGAGACCACTTTAATAAACACACATACATAACTCATCCCTTCGGCTTACACTTTATTTCATCCCTCCCAGTCCTGTGCCCCTCCACTGAAGGTCACAGTAGATGCTGTAAAGAGAGAGGTTTTGTTCCCCATACCACTGAAATTTTTATTCTGAATTATTTGCTCATAATGTTCAACCTTTGGCTTCTGGCAATGGCTATTGCTTTGTTTCAGGGTCAGTGAAAAAACACCTTTTCTTAATGATAAAATTTTGTTGTAATTTCTGGTATTTGCAGCTGCTCACCAGGTTATGCCTTATAGAACAAGATGTGTAACTTCTTCATAGCTCCCACTTGAATCATGTCTACTTTATCGCTCCGTTGTTTTGGTACATCCGTCTCTGCATTTTGGAAAGCTTTTGTGCCACCACATGGAAAGAGCGAGGCAAGCATTTGTACCCCCGTTCCAGGAAATTCTGTCCTCAAAACTCTCCCTCAAACATTTTGGCATATCTCCTGACTTTTGAGGTCGTAGTGAGGAACATCTGAATTTCCAGCCTGAACCAGAACGATATCCAACTAACCTCTGTGTTTTTCCAGTAGTGAACAACGTTTGCTTCTCTAAGACACCCTGGAGCTGATTGGGGTCTCATCTAACAGCACTGCTGTGCTTATCTTCCCTATAGGAAAAGGCTGTGCTGTCGCTAACCTGCAGGTACCCACCCAACCGTTCTGTTTTGAGTCCCAATGGGCTGAGTCAATATGGGTGTGATTCCAGGCTCTGCCTTTGTCTCTTGGACATGCCACAACCTTTGTGGCAAGAGTTTCACAGGCCAGCCTCCAGGACCAGTGCTGATACCCAGGGTGCTCCAGCTAATTCCTTCCTGCAGCTGCAAGCCCAGGAGCTCTCTGAGCTTACCACACACTTCTTCTAGGACGCACATGAGTTTCAGCAAGCCTAATTACTTTTTGGCTGATGCAAGAAATACAGAAGAGAAAAAAACCACCAACAAAAAAAGGGCAAACTGTACACATTGGCCTGCCTCTGTGTCCTTGTTGCAGAGCAACCTTAAGGTTTAGATTAGAGGCTTTTAAAGAGTCTGCCCTTCTTCCTTTCCCCTTTTCCTCCTGAAAGTGCTCTTTTCCTCTCCTTCCAGCAGCTGTTTTTCTGCCCCCAGTCTTTCCTCATTTTTTGACACAACTGAAGAGAGAACCCTTCCTGGATTGTCAGTAGTCTCCTTGTCAGGAGCCTCCCAGACCTGTCAGATGTTCAAAATCCATCACCACCTCATCCACAGCTTACTTGTCACCCTGCCGAGTTTCAGATTGGAACAATTAGTTTGCCTTGAGCCGTTGCCAATTATTTTGCTGCTATATGATTAAATGGACTGTAATTGAATAGCTGATCACCAGGATTTAATGACCCTCCACTGTTATATCTAGCCAAGTTAAAGACTTTTTTCTTTCTGTCACCTCCCAGGGGACTTGAGCTGAGTCTGGCGGCAAAAGGTCACAGAGGAGACAAACATGCACAACAATGAGAACAGAATTCGCAATGTGGTATAGAATAGCATAGAGAGTCCCCAATATCAAACAGAGTTTATAAGCAGAGTGGTTAACAAGTTGTTTTGCGCACACACACACACTCACAAATAAGAAAAGTGCGAAATGGACTTGCTTATAAGAACTATGCCTTCTTTCCTAATTAAGAAAACCCTCATATTCAGTATACAATCCAGCTGGATTGAAGCATACTCTTAAATATAAAGTTATATGTTCAGGCAAATGGATTCGTCATGTATGACTAAGATTCTTATAAGAAAAAAAGTGCTTGTTTCCCCAAATCCATCTCCCAGAACTTAGACATTTGTTATGTATTTGTAAGAATAGCCTCACTAAAAAAGGTGTAGTCTGTTTTTCATGTGTCTATACCAGGTTTTCTTGGTATGTAACTCAGCTGTTGAAACTGTTATAAAATTAAAGAATTCTTTTTAAGTCTTAGACTGAAACATTGTGGGCAATTAATCTGCAGTCTGGACCAGCACATTTGAGCACATCAGGAAAGGATGTCGATGGTTCAGTGTCTTGTTTAGAAAAGAAATCACTATGTCCCTATAGTACAATCTGTTAAGCAAATCTTTCAGCAAATATTTGCTTGTGGACGATCAGCAACAGCACTGGTGTGACTTTTACAGTTGGAGCGTAGATCTGATCTATTAAATGGATCATGTGCATGCAAAGCAATCCCTCCTACATTCCTTGGTATTTCAAACAGCCAAGCAATGATTCATCAAACCAGAGTCCTCTTTATGAGAAAAATGAATCATTGAAGACCTCTTATGTTCAGATTAATGAAGAAAAAGATGCTATCATTCATTCACATTCTTCTGGCATCTGCAATATGTCTGTACTGCCCATGCATGTAATGGCGTGCTCCTTGCCCTGCAACCTTCCCAGTTCAAAGGACAGATTTTTCAGAGTGTACTCATGAGGATTACACTGTGAAGGTCCTGGACCAGCGAGGTAAGCCCAAGCCATACATTTTCAGATCATTACTGATTTTTGTTGGTTCATAAGTGACTTTACTAGGATTTACAGGACTGTTTCTGGACTTCTCAAGGCTTCAGGATAAGATGCTAAGAAGAAAAACAATATCTGTAAAACCCCCCGCACAGTCAAAACATACATATAAAAACCAAATTTGATTTAGCCAATGTCCAATCCTATTGACCTTGAAGAGAAGATGGCTAGGTAAGGAAGCATTGAAATGAGGTACAGTGGGTGCATTTAGAGACAAGTCATACCATGAACAAACGAAACTCCAATTCATGTTGTGTTTGCCTGTGTGGAAGCTCCAGTATCCAGTGGGGTAAGGTCATGCGGCTGGAGAGATACTGACACTGTTTCTGTCTTCCCTATCAACCCATATATTTTCACAGATCTTAAGGGAACGCCATTGCCAAATTTGGATGAAACTGGCAAATGGTTTTGGAGGTCATACAGACTGTTTTCACAGAAGCTTAATCCTCACAAGACCTAGTTAAAGCAGGTCCACCACACCTGCAGGTACTTCTGTGTTCATGCACCAATTCATTTTTGCTAATTATCATTATTCAGATGCAGGTACAAGCATCCTTGGATTTAATGTAATCACTAGGTAAACTTGGGTGGGAATCAGAAACTCTTGTTTTGCACCTTCAGCAGTTGATTATGTGCACACCCATCTGTGCAAAAGAAATATGATTCCCTCCTGCAGACAGCTGATAAATATCATGTCAGCTCTCCTCAGCTGCAGAATCCCTGGCTGATCTTCTTATCTTTCTGTCATTGTTATTCTCACTGGCAGCAGAAGCCCTTTAGCAGTCCTTACTTTGGGCCTTAAGTGGGAGGTAATGTGCGAGGCACGCAGCCACAGCACCCCCAGACATATCCTCATCTCTGTTTCACCAGGGACCAACTCTGGGAACCTGAGCACAACACTTCATTTGTGGTCTGCTGGCTTCTTCTCCACATTTTTTGTTTCTCTTGTCTATTCAGCCTGTAATCTTTTCAAAGGCTGGGACTGTCTCTCACTGTCTAGACACACAGGACCTATTACAATGGGACATTGATTTCTGATGGGGTCTCCATCTGCTTACTGTATTGCAAATGATTACTACTAACTTTAAAAGAGCTACATTTCAGCATCAGGGTTCAGCAATAATAAGAACATTTGGACTGTATTACAAAGTTAAATAATGCCTCGTACTAATGAACAGAGAAATAATTTATTTCAAAATCACAGAAGTTTGTAGGTTAAAGGTGAATTATGTGGCTTTCATGCTTGGCTAGTGATGTACGCTCTTGCTTGCTTTCTCTGCTATCTGCTGAAGCCAACTGAAATGTCTGACAAGTTGCTTAGTTTTTCTGTGCAAAATCTGTAGTATATATTGTTATTTCTTAGCATTTTTTGTTGTTGTTCACATCACTGCAGCCTCTGAATGTCTCAAAACAGCTCAAGAATTTACCCATGGTATATAGGTGTTATTGCACCCATTTTACAGGCAGAAATAGAGAGGTGTGAAGTGATGCATAGACATGTAAAAAATACGTTACTCTTCTAGGAGGAGAAAACCAGAGGCCTTGTCTAACACGTTAATCATGGATCTAGCCTTTCTACGGTACAGGATTTTATTGCAAACCCTCAAGGAAATCTCTTAAGATCTCTAATGTCTCTTGATGTATGAAAAATATGAAGTGTGATTCCTGCCAAGGTTATTTTTTTGAGTTGACAAAACCATTGCCATCCAAAAACAGTTCTCAGAATTGCATCTTTTTGTCTGATTTTTCACATCCTTTGCTTCTACTTATGCAGATAGCAAGAAGATTTTGAGAAGGTGCAGCTTCCTTTAAAAATATTCCTTTCTCCCCCGCGAATGTGGCCACCTAATAGAGCAAAGGAGAGATGCAGGACAGTGAGAATGATTGGCACAGGGTAGATTAGCAGCAAGAGATAGCCCTCTGTCTCTTTATAGGATAACAGCTGCAATACCGTCACAGGCTCCGAGAAGACAGAAATAATGTGTCTGTGGTCAATTGTTCAGCCTTGGCAAGTGACCCTGGAGATTCAGTGTTAGCAGCTATTGATACCAAGAGCAACGCTCTCTTCCTGCTTTTGTAAGAGTACACTTTGGATTACCCAGGCTGCTCTGCAATCTTGCTTTTGAAACATGCCTGGCTCACCAGTCATCCCAACCTAGAGAAAAAAAATCAGCAAAGGCTGCTATGCAGAGCAGCATTTGAATCGCCAACAGCCAGTTTGCTAGCACAACAGTTCTGCATTGAGCTGATTCCTAGATATGAATATTCCTTTCAGGGAGAGCTTCCCAAACAAGGGAAATCCAGAAGCTGGCTTTTGAGAGTGAAATTCCCTGGGAATTCAGCATACGGCTTTGCCTGGCAATGTTCCCACCCAAGAACCAACAAAAAGCAACTGGCTCTAATCCTTCTCCTTATGTATTTTGGCAGCTTTCTTCCATTTAAAAAGAAAATAAAAATAAAAGTCCATCTTGCTCCCATATTGGAAGAAGTCCAAGATACACACACTGGGAGTACAGGAACTGGCATTTAAAGTCCTCCTGACACTTTTTATGCTGGGTCTTTGATCACACAGAAAAAGGCAGTTTATTTTTGCCTTTTACGGTCTTAAAACAAAAAGTTGCTCTTGGAAGCTTTCTGTAATACAATTTGGTGTTCAGCTTTCCTGATAAAACTGTTCTAAATAGCACCATAAAACAACAAACACCCCAATAATCCTGATTCTGGACTCTTCTGTGTCTCTGCTGAACCATGAATTTCGTGAAGATTAAAATAAATATGAGGCCAAAACTGGGCATTTCTTTTTGTTTTGTCATTTGTGTGACCATTCAACAGTCTTTCTAAGATGATTTTTTTTTAAAAATCTGCAACTGTTTGGGAGTTCAAGACTAAACTGAGATACAAACACACATGCTTTTAATGTCATAAGTGCTATTGCTTTTCAGATAAGATGAGGTCTGAGATAAAGCCGTGGAGAAGATATAGTGTGAGATGGTGGCAAAAAGACATTTATGCCACTTCTGCTGCCCTTCAGGCATGCTGCCTGCAGACAGACATATCAGAAAATCTGATCCAAGATTTTTATAAACTCTGCTTCTATGTCCAGATCTGCTCTAAGTGATGTGTTGTCTCTATCAGGCATTTAGTCATGCAGAGTATTAGCTCCTACTATTTGTAGAGAACTTGTGTTCACTAGGACACTTTGACCTTTATATGGGAACAAAAACAAGCGATTGCAGTTGTCCAAGTGATTTATAGTAAAGATGTTATGAATTGACATTTAAGATAGGTATCGTTCTTGCGTAGCAAATATCAGGCCTTGCATTTCATCAGATATCACATCTTAATTTGGCTGCTAGGGAAAAGTCACATCTTACCAATATGAAATAATCTTGTTTATCCCAGGAGTGTTTTTAGAACAGAAACCAACAGATAGACCTAGAAGGGCAATACTGAGATGGTCAGCTTAAAAGGTCAGATCCTGAGATGTTGTGATGACCTAGGATCAGTGAAAAATCTGATTTACACCTACAGAGTGCCTACTGAGTGTGGAATTTGAAAACTCTGGAATATAACAAATTAGAACTAGAAAACACTGAAGAGAAAGGTGTGCCCTACCAGGTAAACTAGACAAGAATCAACAGAGCAAAATTCAGTGCTCCTTTTAAATGGAAACTGGCAACATACGAGGTCTGAGATCTCGTCTAGCAGATTTTAATATTCAGACAAGAAAGGCTAAGGTAGATGATAGATAAACCATGGTCATTTCTGCCAGCATCTCTGACTGGGTTGTGTATTCTTTTGTACGCTGGTGTGTCCTTGCCAGTGGAGCTGGCATTGGTCAAATAGTTTGCTAGACAGAGGAGGCCCACATTTTGACTTTCAGTATGTTGCTATGTTGTTGTTAGAGATGCAATTTTTGTTAGATGAAGGACAACTGGGCAGGTGCGATGAAAAAAAGGTGTAACTGATAGAAGTAACAGAACTAAACTTACATGAGGATATTTTCTCAGCATCTTGGTATGAGAATCAATGAGCAAAGGCTCAGAGAAGTCCACGGGCTGGTAAATATCCAATGGCCTGGAAGATGCTCTCCTCCTTATCAACCTAATCCACCTCTGCCCAAAGTGGGGGATGGCACAACTCTGCCTTGGAGGACACCTGGCCGTGGAGGACCTCCAGGGATGCTTGGGACCAAGCTCACATGGCTGAAGCCACCATGCTCAGCACCCTGCTCCTCCTAATCACTGAGAGTCTCACTCCTGTCCGCAGGGAACAGGGAAATAGAGGGAACTTCTTTTCCACATGTAACTCCAGCATTCTCTGCACTATTGACCACTGTTTCACTGAGGCGATAAACACTCAAACTCCATCACTTGGATCCTATTATTGTGTAGTAATTAAGGTATTTGTTTTGTCTCTCCTGACTTAAACTACAACATGAGGATAAAGGCAATAGAATAAAATGAACCATCAGCAAAGGCCACCACATCAGTTCGTGCCACCACATACCTTGGTTGACAGCAACATTTCACACCTCCAGTGGAGAGCTCACCGAGCATGGCCTGAGGACACCATGCAATAATTTTACTGTTTTGTTTGCCTGGTCATAGAAGCAGACGTGTGTGTTGAAAGTTTCAAGAGGTGGGGACTGTTCTGGGGTGCGCTGGCACTGCAAAGTACAGAGTAATATTAAGTCTAACCTCAGCTTGAGCTAATCTTCAGAGAAATACAAGCAAAACGCACAGACTGCAAAGATGAGCTTACAGGCAGGGACAGGATGGGACATGGCACCCCTCTGCAGATGACCCCTGTCCTGGATGACAGAGCTGGTGTGGTATACAAGTGAGAGGACACTGCTGTTGAAGGATAGTCTGGGATGATGCCTTCAGAGGGCACTGTGCTATCAATACAGCCCGTGAAGAACTGCCCCAGCAGAAAACAAGGGGTCCTACCACCTGAAATTCTTGGCAGCATCCTTCATTTGCACTGAACGTGCAGGTTTCCTTTGTGGTTTCCTCTTCCTCCAGTAACGTTTTACTTCCTCCAGGTTTAACTGAGTTCTGCATGTTTTCTTCAGCCATTTCACTTGCCAGACTTATTGGTTGAAAGTGGTTTGGATCCAAATGAAGCAGCAAAGAAATTAATACCAGAGCAAAGGTGCAACATTTTGATCTGTGGCTCTTTTGTTCTTCTGATCTACTGTATTAAAACTTGCTGAAAAATGATTCCAGTATCCCAGACCTGTAAGGCTCGAAGCCTTAGAAAGCCCATAGATCATTGCTGAAAGAGCAGTGACTCTTGTGAGGCCAATGAAGGTTAGGTACAGCTCAGCTTCTGTCGTGTCGTGTAGGGCAGGGAGCTCTTCTTACGAGGTAGCATTGAATCAAGCAGAGGTTGTTCTTTCATTCTGCCCTTGGGAATAAGTAAACAAATCAACAGTGAGGTGGTTCAGAGCGAGAGATAGCAAGTCACTTTATACTACAGCAGATGTCCAGGTGAGCAGATAGCAAAAAACTAATGACATCTAAGACATGGTCCAGTCTAGATCTCTGAGTATGCTGTGCAGTTTGGAGAGGACAGAATTCCCAACCTGGAAAGAAAGAAGTATCTGCTTCTATCCAGTGGTACTGGTTAACCAAAGAGCAGGCTGTTTTGATGGTAGTTCTGATCCCAAACTTGCTGACTTCTCTGTCTGCTGTGTATTCTTTTCTATAATAAAAATAAAAAATCTTTAATAAAACAGCGTTGGGCAAATAGTATTTTCTGAGATCTGATCCTGTCCTTCTCCATTTGGATTGTGCTGACTTTCATAGTATGCAGCATCCAGAAACGCACTGAAATGTTGGTTTCACCATACAGCAAGTGCAGGTCTAACTACACAGCACAACTGTTTCAGTGACTGACTTGGACCGAACTCTGGTTTCACTTCTGCAGGTGCAAATCTGGAAGTTGCATCTGTCTAGCAAAATGTGGCTGCAGATTAAGCTGAAGCACCCCAGAATAGATTGTGTGGTATTACTTTCTAACCACATGTCAGTGGTAATGGAATCATATTTCACAATATTTGTCAAAGTAACACGTTCAGCAGAACTTTTCATAGGCATCAGAGACTGTATATTTAGAGCAAAACACTTCTTGAACAGTAGCCAGTTGTGAAGATTCAGCTGCTTTTTACAAGCACGGAACCACTATGGGGGAAGTCAGTGGGCTCTCCAGGGCGTCAGTACACTTCGCTTAATGTGCAGTACCTGGATAATCAAACCCAAGACCTGCGATTTCTTCTCTAGTTCTCTACGCTGTTCTTGCCTGATGCTGATCTCTTATTCAGAAACTGTTTGCTGAGACTCTGACCGGTGCCCCCTCTCCAACCTTGGGCAGGGGTTGAGGTGCTGCTTACTTTCAGTCTCCTGCTACTGAAGATTTTCTGTTTCCGTGGAAGGGGCAGCAGGAGGGGGCATGTGTCTTTGTCTCAGCTGCCACCGTTCACAGCCCAGCATGTTTACTGGCAGGCAAAGCTAAAACCCTGACGGAGAACAGGACAGCGGAGGCGCAGACATATGCTCTGATCTCCTTCTGCTGTAATGTGCACAGTAACCTCCTGTAGAGAAATCAAATTTTAGCCCTTTCAGTTATGGAGAAATTCTCTGAGACACAAAGGAGACATTAATCAACACAACAGTGCCTGCTTCACCTGCCAGAGGTCCTAAGACAGGGAATTATGATAAATTTCCATTTACTCAGTGGTGTAATAGCCCAAAGCTACCAGTTCCCAAAGGGTCACAAGTTGCCATGCTCTCTGTTGATGGCCTGTTTGGATGCTTTTACCTGCAGTAAATGCAAGGTAATACAAAGTACCCTATGTCAGAAGAAATGTGAGCAATTTCTTTTGCTGCAAAATGCCACAGAAAGAGCACACATACTGACAGCTGGTGCAGAGTAGCAGACATGTGATACCCATTGAATGACCAATGTTGACAATCTCATGAGCCCGCATTTTAACAAAAAAGAGATATAATCACATTCTGAAATTCTTCGTGATTTTAGAACCTCCACTGGATTTGGTTTGGTATGTAGTAAAGTTGTCTCACCATAAAAAAAGATGTCTCCTATTTTAGACGGTTACAGTTGTTGAAGGTCTGGATAAAGATGGAGTTTACTCTTAGATAACTCTGCCTTAGAGCAGGAGCAGTCAGAGTGCCAGACACTGCTGCTTGATGGGAGATGGCAGCTTGCAGCTCAGGAGCGATAACTTCGAATTGTTCTTATAGCCATTGCATCTTGGTTGCTCAAAACCTCCTGATGAAATCCACACCATGGAAAGCAATGTCAGAAGAAAACACTGCACTTGTTTTGTCTCACCTCCCACGTAAATCATACTTCGATTTGCCTTTTCTGCTAACAATCGGTCAGACTGTCCCAGCAGCGAGGTAAAGCAGAAGCCTTCCCTAAGTCATTCCCAGCTTTATAGGCACCAGTGGCTGGAACAAATGTCGTGGGATACACTTACAACCCTAGGTCCCAGCGTGGAGATGTTCTCATGTACTGGATGTCCGGTACTTATTTTTGGTAGGAGACTCATTCATGGGATGTACTGTGCTCCAGGAGAATTCATTCTAGCCCCTCGCCCTCTGCCTCCTCATGATGTTTAGCCATGCTATTTTTGCAGTGGATTTCTTAATTTCAGTGGCTGTAAAAAGGAAGCAGCTGAGTATAGCAATTTGGGGCAAAGGACCCTTTGTGGAGTTCCAGAAAGCTTTTTTAAGTGAGGCTATCTTAATGATCTCTTCACTGCCTTAATAATCTTTTCAGTTTTGTACCCTTGTAGATCTACCTTTTGTTGGGATTGCAACCTTGGCAGCTGTCGGTGAACTCCTCAATAGCTCTCCTTTCAGTTCAGCCAAGGTGCTTAAAAGCTCAAGGATTTGGCTTCTTTCCTGAAGCTCACCAGAAGGTAACAAACTCTAGCTGGGAAGGACGGGGCTCTGCCCCGGAGCCTTATGTGTTAGAGTAGCCACAGAGCTACTACTTGAGACCAGGTGCCAGTTGCCACATGAGCATCTGGTGAGAGACAGCTCCTGCACACAGACTTTTACAGCCTACGCCGGCGCGGCTTGCCCGAGGAGGAAGTGGCTTGCCCAGAGCCGTGCAGACAAGGCCACATCACCTCTGCAGGCCAGCGCTGCCGCTGTCAGGACACCTCTCTGAATTCCAGATGTGAATCCTCTAAATTTGCCTCCGTCATTTTTGCTGCAGTGCAGATCCAGGGCCTGGCCTCCTGTTTGTTTTTCTTTTTCTCCTGTGGAAATTCCTGAAAGTTTTCCAAGAGGTTAGCAAAGTGTTATCTTGCAGAACTGCCAGCATACCAGGTAGAGAAAAATCTTATGAGATCAAACAGCCCTTAGAGCTTCCTGCTGGCAGCTGCTTCTGAGAGCAGCTTGTAAAACTCAGTGCTGATGACTGTGAACATGACCCCTGGTCTTGCTTTGGTCTCAGTCCAACACCAGAATCATCACCTACACCTAATCCAGACCCAGCCTGAGGTTTGCAGAGTACCCTGGTCTTCTCATCTCTACAGCATGCTAATCAAGGTGTGTATAAAGGGGCAAGAAATTGTTAACGTTGTTGAAGAACAGTTCCCCTGCCCTTCCCCCTCCCCCCCCCCCCCGAAATTGGATTAGTAATTCCCTTCAGGATTTCACAATGTGAAAACTTGGATCAACTCTAACACTCACACATCATAATATATTTTATGTCCTTATTTAGGGCCAAACGCCGATCCATGTGCTCAGTTTTCAGACAGACTGCTTATTCCTTGGCATAGCCACTCTGTTTCACAAGTGCCCAGGCAGAGCAGCCTGTCAGCCAGAACCTGGCACCTCTGTAGGCAATAGGATGAAGAGGGGGGAGAAATGCGACTTCGTGATCGCCAGTGCTGCAGGCAGCTCAGCAGAGCCAGCTTGGAAGAGAAGGAGCAAATGAGCAAGAGCCAGAATAGGGGCAAGAGCTGATCATTTTTTCCCTGGGGTGAAGGCAGGGAAAAATAAAGTAAGCTCACAACTCTGACTAACAATCTGCTCCCAGGCAGTGCAATTCAGCGTTGCTTCTTCCTACAGGCGACTAGCAACGCCTTCCTACAGATGCATGTATTTAACACTGGTTGGTCCTGAAGGTCATCAGTTTTGGTGTCCTCCTGTCCCATTCACAAGCAAGCCAAATCCTTACTGGCAGAAATTGTGGGTTCCTCTTGATCCTCCCACTTGATCTCTGGAATTGCTGATGCAGATAAGAAAGACTAATGCTCATACCACTTCTCCCAGTGGGAAGTTCAGTGAAAAGCTTCCCTCCATATTTGAGGCAGTTCCCATAACCGATTCCCTTTGCTGTATTTAGGCACTTCCTCATTTTGTTTTTATTCACTGTGGTATTAAGAGCTCATATTCAACTTTCTGAAATAAAAGGGAAACTTTAAAGTGATGCTGTCCCCTCATTGATACAACATTGCTAGGTTTGAGGCTTTCTCTTTTTACTTTGCAGCCCTCAGAGAGGAAGCACGTGGGAGTCATCCTGGCCTCCAGGGCAGCCGGTCTGATACCCAGAGATACACCAGAGGAACAAGTCCTCTCCACCACCTTTTCCCTGCTGCTAAGGGGATTCATTACTGCTGGCCTTTAACACAAGGAAATCTTACTTCCTCCAGCCTGACGAGCAAATAGAAGAGTCAGAGCACTGGCCTCTTCCTCTCTGCTTCCTGCAACAACATCGTCTTCCTTCTGAGACCCCCAGGCCCACCCTTGCTCCTGCGAACGAGCCGTTGTCACACATTAAACCCCGCAAGTGTCAAGCCTGAGCATTGTTCAAATGATGCCTCTGTTTCCCTTTGCCCCGCTTCCACCCACCTTTTTGCCTCTGTCCTCCTCCAGGTTTGCCTCATTTCCTTTTCCTTTTCCTGCACCAGGCACCCATTAAACTGGAGCAGAAAAGGAGAAGAGGTGTCTCGTACAAATAGGCATGGAGGTGGGTCATAACCATTGAAAAAGCAGTTAAGTAACACAGCAGCACTCTTATGGGGCTTTCATCTTTCAAGCACTGTGATTTTTCAGCTGGGGTGTAGTCAGGTTATAAATTTGCTATTAGACATGTTCGTGGCAGTGTAAGCGATCAACAAATTAGCACCATTTAATTTCTTTTCATTGCATCTGTTGGGCACGATCCCATTCTCAGAAGAGAGAGCTGGTTTTTCTTTTTCTTTTTTTTAAAAAAAAAAAAAAAATCTTGGACTGCTCCAAGCAATACAGCAGTACCGCATCTGAGCTCTGGCACCACGCCGTGCAGACCACACAGGGAGAAGAGGTCAGGGTGGGGAGAGCGCCGAATTCTTGCACAGTGCCAGACGAGGCTGATTGGGAAGTGTATCAGCAGAGCTCACCCCCTAACCCCGCTTGCGGGCCCCCGATTCCTGTGCCTGTGGAGCCTGGATGACTCTTCCCAGCCCCCTTAGCAAGCAAAGGGCTCCTTGCCGTGGCAAGCAAGACGGCTGGGATGGTGGCCTTCCGTGAGCCATCAGGCAGCTCCACGCTGGAGGCAGCTGGGGCAGTCCGAGCCAGCATGTTGCCTCTGTATGACCAGATCTGGTAGTTGTTGGTCGGCGGCCTGCCAAGCACCTCCAGGTGGGAGGGCATGAGTCAACAAGCCCCATGCAACACAACGATGAGCTCCAACTGGTGGCCAAGGCAGGAGGGTGCCCCCTTGGATCTTCATTATGATTATGCCAGGTGCGCTTCTATGCCCTGTTGTCCGCTGTCTTTGGGGCCTCGTCATAGAAATCATCTGAACTTTATCAATATTTTCCTATTTCAACGCATCAAAGCTATTTCTTTCTGTTTGTAGCGGAATAGCTCTGATTTTCATGTCTGTAACAAAGGTCAAAATCAGACCTGCTCTTGCAAAGTTCCTCAAGGATTTTGGTTTATCTTTTACAGCTGTTGGACATTTTGTTGGATTTTAAGCATGTCCAAGTGTGTCTTCTTTGATTTCGTGTCTTGCTGGTTGACACTGGTCAAACCAAGACACAAAACAGAGGCTTTGGCTTTGAAAAAGCTATATAGTTGAGTGAGCAGGAGTCTGATAAAATTTGATTTACTTTACTGAGTTACCTTCTTTATTTGTATTTAGGGGGCTTTTTCTCTGGTGAGTGGCATTTGGCAAGTCACTTCACCTGCCGTGTTGCCTCTTAAAGTGTTGTTAACCCATCCTGTCTATTTTTAGACTCTAAGGTCTGCAAAGAAGGTGGTGTGTTTTGGTTTGTGGTTGCTCAAACCTTGCCTCCAGCTTTCATTTAAATAGTAATAATCTAGAGGTGAAAATGTTCAGACAGGACCTGGACATGGCCAGAAAATACAGATCTGCTACTTTGACTGTGTAGGTTGTATTTTCACCGTCCTGCTCCGTCCAGCAGATCTGCCAGGGACTTTCTTCCTAAACAACGAGTAAAGTGGATCCTTTCTTGTGGCCAGAGATTGTCAGATGGGAAGTTGTTAAAGCATTCAGAAAGAAATGATTAAAGGTACTGCAAAGAAACAGTTTGACTTCTTTATTATAAAGTGGACTAACATTCTTGGCTTAGTGCCAAGAGCGGTAGAAAATAATTTGGTTTGTGATCCTATCCTAGATGTTTGCCAAAGGGGCTGAGCTGTGGTAGCAGCCTTGCAGAGTATGCCCAGCAGCAAACGGCTCCGAAGGTTATAGCTGATGTCAGGGTAACCTGGTATTTGCATGACACAAAATAGGCAGTGACCGCTATGGCTGACAAAACAGTTAAACTTTCATAACACAGAAGTTATGAGATAAATTGTTTTGTTCCGGAGGAAAAAAAAATTAGCCTTGTATGAAAGCACAGATGAAAGGACAGTTTCATTAAGATACGTCCCATTTAAGTGCTTTGTGGGAACAGTCTAATAACAATCTGCTGAAACAGTACCTTGCACTTAAAGCACTGCCCCAGATAAACTCCTGCCTCTGCCTCCCTTTTTTTTTTTTCTCCCAGTGTAAAACTAGGCAAGTTACTTAACTGCAGGGTGTCTTAATTACCCAGCCCTAAAACTGGATCAGTGTGCTACTTTCTGCCATCCTTTCTCTTGCCTCTGGAGACCAGGGACTTTCATTTTATTGGGTACCTTGCGAGTCCTAGCGTGGTGGAGCCCTGAGTTTACTTGTGGTTTCAGATGTTACTGTTATAGGATTACTGTGATTGGATTTTGTTTGTTCTTACCTTTGTGCTTAAATCTTCTGACCCAATGCAAGCAGGGGATACTTGCATCATGTCTGCTGCTTGTATGCTGCATCGAGATAATTCAACTGTATTAGGGAAAGGTGGGTCACATCAGCACAAGCTTTCCAAGTGAGAGCTTTGAAGTGGGCTTGAGAAAGGAGCCTCAGCCCAGCATCAAAGTGGGCAGCAAGAGCTTAAAGGGTAAGTTTGTCAAAGAAAGAATAAAATATGGGGTTTACACTGTCATTTTTTTCCACTGGCAGAGGTCTATTCTGTGAGCTATCACATTTTCCACAGTGTCTGAGTGTATGTAATAGGAACATACCTTTCCTGCCACTTAAACCAAAAAAGGTTGGCAAACTATGAGTGCAACAAAAACGCAGGAGCAACAGCATGTAGATGAAGTCAGCACTGCGCTGCAGTAGGTTGCAGAACCAAAATAGCCCCTTTTGTACCCCAGGAGGAGTAAAGAACCAGCTTTCGTCTCCTTTCTCTCCCTTCTGTCCTGTTTTCTTTGTGATGCATATTTTTACGTCTGTGGTTAAGAAAAACCCAACAAAATCAAGTCACTGAGCAGGCATGCACCAGCAACCCTCATTTCTAAATCTCACATTCTCTCTTTAGCATCTGTTTCTGCTGTAGATATTCAAGTTTTGCTGAGTGAGCTATGAAGGGGGAGCACTCTCTTCCATGAGGGATATGGGCAGTGGGTTTTGCAAGTTCATGAGGAGCTTTCTGAGGCTTTTTTCTCCTCAGGATGTGGAATTTCTGGTGGGGTGGTGGGAGAGCTAAAGGCTTGTCTAGACTGAGACAAAAGGTGTACAGTGTCAGTGCACTGAAACCTATGTGTTCCAATGTGTTTAAAAGATCTTTCAATGCACATAACAGCTAGGAGAGTCCATTTTTGCTAACTTCTTCATATTTAATTGCAATTCCTGAGGTATCTCATACTTGCTTGAAAGTCACTAGATCCAGGAGTTATGTGAATTAGTGAGACATTTCAGCAAGCACCCTAAAAACCCCAAAACACAGAGGGCAACTATATCAAGTACACCAGGGTCATGTTATTTCCCAAGCCATCTATGGGCCTCTTGGGGACTGCGAGCTGGCCTCAGGCCACAGCTGTTTGATAAATTGGTGTGGTTCATGCTGGGTGGAAGTAATACTAGAGATCAAGGGACTCAACCCACGCCAGCTCTGTTTGCTGTTAATGGTAGACCAGCACACACGCCAGCTCCCAGCTTCCTCGCTGGCTAGGCTGAGCAGGGTGTATGTAATTTTTAAGCTGGTTTAAGAAAAATCAAAGTTGCAATCTCTTGCTTGCTTTGCGTAACATAACTGAAACAGAGATGCAATTGCTTATCTGGTAGAGCCATGTTCAGCCCAAAACTAGGTAGGCAGCTGCAAAGGCAGCTCAGCAACCTGCTTGAACTCACCCCTGCTGCACTTCAAATCCAGCCCTTTGAAGAGCACTGAAGTTCAGACGGACTTGCATGCAAACTGTGGAGACGGCTTTCCACCACCTGATGGAACCAGGAAGCCACAGCTGATCAGGGTCCTTGTGAAGCAGAAGCTGAGAGGAGACGGCAGTGATGTGCCGCTGTGGGCAAAACAAGAAAAAGAAAGTAAGTTTGTAATGTGCGAACAGGGTTTTCATATGCAACACACCCAAAGCAATTCCCTTCTCCACTGGATGGCAGCAGTACTGTATCCCACTTTGGAAACCGTTCCCAGTCCACAGCAGTGGAAATAATGAGAAGTCTAGAAGGTGGCAGACTGGGAGAAAGAGTGTCTCTGTGGAGACTAGAGGAGATTCAAGATGAACATGACAGACAGTTTCAAATACTTAAGAAGGAGACGGAGAGAAAGTGAATAAATCTCCACAGCTAGAGGGGTGATGGGTTCAAGCAGTGGCAATGAAGCTTGGACTAGACCTGAAGGGAAACATCCCTGCAGCAGTGAGGCAGTAGGAGAGGTGGTGGGGCCTCTATTAGAGGATGTCTTTAAGAGCAGGTTAAGCAAACCTCCACTGGGAATAATCTAGATACATCTGAGTCTGTCTTGGGCCCAGAAGGTGAACTTGATGATCTCCTGCTGTCTGTCCTGAAAGACAGGCTTGCCTTTTAGTAGGAGTGACAGCAAGAAGTGCAACATCTGGGTCATTCTAGACAGGACCAGTTGCTAGGCTTAGTTTGGAGGTCAATGTCAAATATCCCCTTCTCTCTCCCACCAACCCCTTCTGTTGGATAGTGTTGGATATACCACACAC
The DNA here is from genome assembly GCA_009819775.1 of Phoenicopterus ruber ruber. Taxonomy (NCBI): domain Eukaryota; kingdom Metazoa; phylum Chordata; class Aves; order Phoenicopteriformes; family Phoenicopteridae; genus Phoenicopterus; species Phoenicopterus ruber. Next base: position 53,822,818 of record CM020246.1, read on the forward strand.
CATGGAGTGCACTACTTGTTTTTCCACTCACAGAGCTGCTTTCTTTGGTTTTCTAGAGATGGATCCTCATCTTCGAATTCATCCTTGAATTCTTGGTTCGCCACCACCACAGCATGCTGTGCCAGCGAGGCCAAGGATGTAGCTATTGTCCTGCTCTGAGTCGATGACAAAATAGGAGTTGAACTTAAATGTGCGGTGGTCTTGTCATTCCAAATAAATACGCTTTTTCTACAAACCAAGTGGTTAGGAGAGGCATTGTGGGTAATTTGTCCTTCCTTCCTTCCAAGAGTGCAGATGAGCACTGTGTCCTGAGCATAAAGAGCTGGAGAGCCATTTTGCACTCACATAACCCGGGATGCAGCGGCAGCAATTCCCTTGGGTTAGGAGCTGCTGTCATAAAATGGATCTATCCCCAAAGCACTGAAAGGACTCACCAAGCTGAACATGTTCAAGCTTCTCACTGTGTCATGACACTGGTATTTAATGGTGACTCACTAGCAGCATGGCAATGACGGCAGCTGCATTAATGCCTGTGGCTTCTATCACCCACCAGCACAAATATTTTTACCATTGTTATCTTGAAAATAGTGTTTGAAATACGTGAGCTCTATCTAGAGAAGTTGTTGTCTCATTGCAGGTCTCTGCTGTGAAAAGCACACTAAGTTTCCTTGGTTTGATACACTGGGCCTATCAAATGGAGATAATATTGTTGACTTCCTCAGTAACTCCTTAATGCTTGAGAAGCCTCCTGCAAGATTCATTTCTGCAAGTTCTGCAAGGAGGCAGGCAGGCAATGACGGCAATGCTTATACCCGTGCTGCTGATACCTTATGAAAAGGCAGACCTTACCGAAAAGCGGTGGTAGCACTTCAGTGCCTAAGCGCAGAAAGTCCTTGACATTGTTGTTCTGCTTTCCTCTCACATTCCTTGCTCATGCCAGCATATCACACTTCATCTACTCAGTTCTGGAGCATAGAGACAGTGTCTCTCTTTTTTGCTCTGAAAAGTCATTTCAGAAACTGCTTGCCCAGGCCAAAAATAACAGTGAATGCCTGAGTGTCTTTCCCCAGTGAAGGGAATCATATGGAGCAGCCGAATGTGCAACACCCTGGTAGCATCATCTCTCTGATAAATCCCAGGAGGTTATGAGCTGCTACAGCTCTGCTTGTAAAATCCTTGAGGCCCTAGATGAAGCTTTGTGGTACCTCCCAAGGACGCCTGCAGCCACAACCCGCCCTTCCTCCGCAGCCCCCGCTGGGCTGAGAGCTGGCGCTCGGGTCTTACACCTCGCCGTGCGATGGTGCCTGAACACCTCGTGGGCATGTTTCCTCAGAGGATGCGGTAGTGGTATGGGTTGCATCTCCTTCGCTGACCTTTTGCAAATCAGGACTTGAGTTCCCTAAACCACTAGGCCAGCTTCCTCTCTTTTTTCAGCGCACAGCACGGATGCTTCACTTTGCTCTTACTAATTCATTGTGGATCACAATCCCACCCAGAAGTGGCACTGGTCCTTTCTTTACTTTTTCCAGTGAAGAGCTTTTACAGCAAGAGAAAAAACACAGATAAAAAATTAGGGGGTTTGGTTGGTTGGTTGGTTGGTTTGTTTGTTTTCTGGAAAGAAATTTAAGCAAAAGAACCCCATTTTAAAAAATAGTGTTTTGCTGTCGCAGATCTGTTTTTGACTATCAAAATGTCAATTTTAAAGTAAAACTTTACATTTTCTATGTAAAGTCATTTTTCAGTTCTCATTCATACCAGTGCAAAGTGTGGTGGGCTTATTTTTGTTTTTCTCAACTGTTACAGAACAACATTTAACTTGTCTTCAAAACTCCGCAAGAAATAAAATACCTGTCTCCACTACATCTATCCAGGACTGCTATAATTACAATATCAGCTGGCTTTTTGCATTTGCGTGTTTACTGCATTAAGAACGTAATGAATAGCAGTCCCAGTTCTCTATGGGAACTGTGAAATAGTACTGCAGTATAAAATAATTAATTTGTTACTGTTTCATAATAAGCTGGGTCTGGGCCTGCATGGCACAGATCCCGGGATGAGCCACCGGGAAGCAGGCAGGGGCGCTGGCGGCAGGGCCCCCCATGGCACGCAGGGGTCAGCAGCTGCCCCCAAGCCCCCTCTCCGCCAGGGAAGCCCTGCTCCCATTTTGAGGCTGGGAGTGGACATCGTCCATCCTTGCTGCCTGAGCAGAGGTTGAAAAAAACCCTAACCTCTAACACAGGGGCTGGGAGAGTAATCCTTCACAACAGCACTACCAAAAAAAAGGGGGAAGGGGGAATGTAAAAATCAATGTTGTGCTACTTTGGTCTGCATTTTATAAGAAAAAACCTCCACGCCTGTTTACTCATGGAAGTTTCTCCTTGCTTTTGCAAAAGCAACACCACCACACACTGGTGGCTGCGATGGTACTGAGACAGCATGACACATGCACAACAACGGCGCGCAGTGTTTCACTGTGTTGACAAAGACAGTAGGGAGCAAACATGCACAAGGGGAGAATCTTCCCTGCAGATAAGTTGCAGGGAGTCTTGTTTGGGAAGTCAGCGAGTCAGTTTCAGAGTGAGCCTGATTCTCACTTGTAAACCAGTTCCCCCTCCTTATCTCATCCCGGTATAGAGCTAAAGAGACCCTCAGTGCTAGTGAGAATTGCATTGACTTTGAATGAAGAACCTGCCAAAAGATTTGAGCCTGCTGTGGTGGATTGACTGTGGCTGCCTGATAGGTGCTCACCAAGATGCTCTATCACTCCACCTCCTCAAGTGGACAGGGGGAGAAAAATACGATTGAAAGGCTCATGGGTCAAGATAAGGACAGGGAGATCACTTACCAAGTACCATTGTGGGCAAAATAGACTCAGCCTGGAGAAATTAATTTAATTTATTGCCAATTAAACAGAGTAGGATAATGGGAAATAAGAACAAATCTAAAAACATCTTCCCCCCACTCCTCCCTTCTTCCCAGGCTCAGCTTTGTTCCCAACTTCTCTACCTCCTCTCTGCAAGCAGTGCAGGGGGACGGCAAATGGGGGTTGCGGTCAGTCCATAACACTTCATCTGTGCCGCTACCTCCTCCTCATGCTCTTCCCCTGCTCCAGCGAGGGATCCCACCCACAGGAGACAGTCCTTCACAAACTTCGCCAATGTGGGTCCTTCCCACGGGCTGCAGTCCTTCACAAACTGCTCCAGTGTGGGTCCTTTCCATGGGGTGCAGTTCTTCAGGAACCGGCTGCTCCAGTGTGGATTCCACATGGGGTCACAAGTCCTGCCAGAAGACCTACTCCAGTGTGGGCTCCTCTCCATGCGCCACAGGTCCTGCCAAAAAAACTGCTCTAGTGTGGGCTCCTCTCCATGGGCCACAGGTCCTGCCAGGAGCCTGCTCCAGCACGGGCTCTCCATGTGCTGCAGCTTTCTTCAGGGCACATCCACCTGCTCTGGCATGGAGTCTTCCATAGGCTCCACCATGGACCTCCATGCAGGGGGACAGCCCTTGTCACCATGATCTTCTCCATGGGCTGCAGGGGAATCTCTGTTCTGGCGCCTGGAGCACCTCCTCCTCCTCATTCTTCATGATCTTGGTGTCTGCAGAGTTGTTTCTCTCACATATTCTCACTCCTCTTTCTCACAGAGGCTCTTGTGCAGCAGTTTTTACCCTTTATTAAATATGTTACCACAGGGGCACTGCCACCATCACTGATGGCCTCAGCTTTGGCCCATCTTGGAGCTGGCTGGAACTGGCTCTGTCTGACATGGGGGCAGCTTCTGGCGTCTTCTCACAGAAGCCATCGCTGCAGCCCGCCCGCTACCAAAACCTTGGCACATAAACCAAATACACCTGCTCATAAGGATTCCAGTTTTTGTGATACTTATGCTAAAGCTCTTCGCAAGTATATCCAGTCTACCTTCCTACTAACAACCTTTGTCAGATGTCTCTTGGTAGGTGCTCCAAATTTAACCACCCATAGACAACAGTCCATTTGGGGAAAAAAAAAAAAAAGAGAGAGAGAAGAAAAGCAAAATTCTAGTCCTATTAATTGCAGAGGAAAAAAGATTAAAAATCAAAATTCAGATGATAATGAAAAGAAATAGCCAGTGCTACTAATTAAGCTAGACATGTTAGCTGATGACCTGCCCCCAAACCTTCCAAGTCCCACTCTGTCATCCTATTTGTCTCCTTTTTGTATTTCCTGCATTGCCTACAAATGCTTACTAAAAGTAGTAAACTGTCAAACGAAAATATGCTCAGGATATTGAGAGTCCATAAAGGAAAGAAAAAAAGTCTGAGAGTTTAAATTTCTGCTTTAGGTATGATAATTCAAGACCTTTCACCAAATCAGGACAATTACAACCTTTTCCTCTAAAAAACCAACAAACCCTCTAACTCACAGACTGATCAAATAGCTCAGGAAAAGACAGATGGTGTTCTCTGCCGTTGCAGTTAATAATATGCTGTCAAGCCTAAAACCAGTAAACAGCTCCAGCATCAAGGCCAGCAGGATTTCTTCTAAACCTCTGGATGCAAAACAAAGTATGTCAGGACAAGTGCCCTGCTTTCTTTCACCAGGCTGCTTCCCAGCTGCTGCCTGTTGGGGTGAGCCCCCCCCGCCATGGTTCACATGTAGCGAAGATGTGACCCTTTCACCGTTTTATTCCTGTTGAGCTTTTTTGGAACATGAATGCAAAGAAGCTTATCATTCCATATCAGGAAAATTGCCTGGTTTTCCCTCCACGACCCAGAAAGCCTTTAAGTCACAGCTTAATGGCATGGCTCAAGGTGATGCGGGAGGGTGGTTTTGGTGTTCGTGGCCCATGTGGGCCTGCAGATCTCTTCTTTTGCATTGGTCACGGTGACCAGCACAAGGCCTACCCTGTTACGCGTCTATGACTCTTTGGTTAGGTGAAGAGCAAAGCCAACAAGCTTCAAAGAAGTGTTGGACAGGAAAAAAAAGCTGGCATGGGGCTTTGCCTTTCCACTGAGGGGCACAACCAGTACTCACGCTCGTAAGCCTCCATGGAGATACGTTCTTTGCCCTGTTTGGCTCTTCATAGACTGTGCGAAATCCAGAGGTGTGTTTGAACGGAGTGAAGATTTAAGAGGAGGAGAACAAATTCTGTATTCTTTTTATTTGTATTCTGGAAATTACAGATGTATCCCCTAACCTTTACCTGTATTACCTGTATAGGTTTACACTTCTCCAGCTGTGTGCTGAATCACACTGGGAACAGAGAGCACGGTGGAAAGCATCTTTCTGTCCGCCCATGTTGATCTGTGCTGTGATGAAACCTGTAAAACCAACAAGTGGCTGTAATGTAACACAGGCTAGGTTAACAGGACTGAGAAATCCTGCTTTGGATTAAAAGCTCTTCAGGGCGGCATGTTTCTCTTTGCTCAGGGGTGTAAAGGACTCATCGTGGTGATCCCGTGGTATTCTTTGGGAGCTTCAAGTAATGCTGCCATAAAGATAGTGAGTAGTTTTCATTCTAGTTCTGTCCTATTCAAACAAACAGCTAGGAAATGGGAAAAACAACCTAAAAAAAAAAAGAAAACAGAAAACCCACTGTAAATCTGGGAAGCTGCGCTGAAGCAAGGCAAGGATGAAACAGCTCTGTCAAAGCAGAAGCAAGTTCAACTGGCACGCTCCTTTCGAGGCTCCCCCAGACCTAACCACGTCTCCCTTTCCACCTGCTGCGTGGGCAGGCCTCCCCAACCACATGGCTGGCAGAAAGGATGGGACACTCTGCTCCACCTCAGCCGGACAAGAAGAGCCTGCACACAGAGCAGCTTTCCTACAGAGCAAGGGGATGGACAGGGCTCGGTAGGTCTGCCCACAGACGTACCTAAGTTTGTCAGCAGAAGGAAATCCCTTAGCACAAGCGTGCACAGCCAGGCTCTAGCCTCAGTGTCTTTCTCGAGGGTTACCTTCCCTAAAACTCCATGGGTTTGCATGGATAATTTCAGTGAACTTCAGCACAGGGCAATCTGTTAAAATCCAATATAATGTAATGCTCCCTGTGTCTTTGCCATCCTTAAATGTACTTCCTTTCTGCTACACCTCTATTTCAATATTTTGTTGCTAATTTCTATTCAATCATTAACAGAATAAAAAGTGGCACTTGGAATGCACAATGAAAAAACCCAAACAAGATCCTTAAAATGGACAAACGCAACATCAGCATTAAAACTCTCTGTGGATGGAGGTTCCTGCTTTTTCTGATGCGGATTTAAATAGAAAATACTTCAAATATGTGAGGGTTGGACTTCTTTTGCTACTCAAGTGACAGAACTTTGTCTTCTTGTACGTACAGATAAGATTTTCTTCATTCGATATTTGAAGTTACCATTGTCTCTTAACCATTCTGATTAAGGCAGTAGCCTGCTAGCAAAATTGTATCAGCCATAATCAAAGCACCTTGAGTATCTGTCCTCTTTGCATTTTCACAAAAGGCATGATTAAATTTCATTTCTCCTTTTTTCTCCTCTGTTGGGGGGAGTGCTCTCTAGGGAGGCAGTTGGCTAAGCCTGCCGTGTGGGTAACCCTTCCTGATTTTTTGGGGTAGAAACGGCAGAGGTTTAACAGCACAGCTCATCGCTGTTAAATGTTGCCCTCATTAGTACTTGGGAGAAGGAGGGGCTGGGAGGAAAACTGTGGTGTGTAGGTCCATGACCTGAGCACTCCTGGAAGTCTCACGGGGCAGATTCGGACCTGGTGCACGGCATCCGTTTGACGCGTGAAGGGCACCGAGCGTGCTGGGCCCTGCTCCCAGCTCACCTTCCCGCAGCCCATGAGGGAGGGCTAAAGGACCTGTGCCTGTTTAATGTGCACACAAGAAGCCCAAGGAGAGATGGGGAATAAGTCTTCAAATACTCGGAGGTTTGCTGTATGGTGCAGAGGAATAAACCACTCTCTGTGGTTCACCAAAATAGAAATAGAAAAATGGGTAGGAATTTTAGGAAGAGATATGGGAATCACACAATAGGAAACAAGGGGTGAGAAAGGGCAGAAAGCACAGGAACCATATTTTTTTTAACAAAGGGCTATGGTAGGCGTGGAGGAGTGGTACAGAGAAATGTGTGTCGGGAGCAGTCCTGATCTGTGGAGTCTGCTGTGGGACAGGGGGACCAGAAGGTATCTGCCGGTCCTCCCTGGGCCTGTTTTTAGATTTATACAAGCCGATGAGGTGCGTGTGTTTGTCAGTGCCTGTCTGTCTGATCAGCATGGCTATGGCAGGATTAGAGCTACCCTAAACAAGCACCTCAAAACTGCTGCCAAAGCAGGAGCACCTCACCTCCCACTGAAACCAGTCTGAGTCTCAGTGGACTGCTTTGGATGCCAGGGAAAGAGGAACCAACCCTTAGGTCCCAAAGGAATGATTGCATATCAACGTTTTAGGGCAGGATTATCCCTTCTGTGCACACATGGTCTGAAGCATGCCTGTAAAAACCACAGAGAGGAACAATTTTTGAGCACAGCAGAAGGGAAGCAAGCAGACCCAAATACTAGAAGTGGCTGTACACCACAGAGCTATAACGAGTCATCCGTCCCATGACCAAAAGGCATGAGGAAACAGTGAAGGCACAGCCAGGCACCAGCCTCAGTCATGACCTCAGCTCTGCAGGCACGTGGAGTGAGGAGCCTACACCAGACCTCACTCCAAAGCTTGAATGCAGGAGCTTTGTGGCCAGGAAGGGGAAATGGCTGAGGTCATATGAACACTACAAAAGGGCCTTGTAAACATTTTGTTCAAGGAGGCATACACCTTTCCTGAGCCAGGAGGGCTGGACTTCGCAGTAACAGCTTCCTACTGTGGATCTCTCTCTGGGATGCTCTAACACAGTGCGACAGTGGAGAAGCACCGTTTCTCTGCATCACGCAAAGCAGGAGACACACAACAGCCATTCACCAGCAGCATCCAAAAGAAGTAAGAGGGCAGAAGTTTCTCATGCTGTCCAAGTTGGTCTCAGCACCCTCCTCACTCGCTGTGAGACAAAGAATTATACCCTCAAATGACAGAAGACAAGGCAAGGCAAGGCAAGGCAAGACAAGGCAAGACAAGGCAAAAACTGGGAGGGGAGGAGAGGACGGCGTACAGTCACAGAGAGGGGTATGTGAGACAGGCCCAGTGCTCACCAGCATTTGCCCAGGAACCTTGAGTTATATCTTGAGGATCAGCAATGGCCAAGGATGGTTCATCTGCACCGTCTTGTGTGTCAGAATGGTCGCTCCATGGTGTAAGTGCCTGACAAATGAGAGGTCTTTGTGCAGGGCACCGAGCCTCTCCTGCTGCAAACTCTGCCATTTCGACACCAAGGTGAATTATGAAAACACTCATCCTGAGGTGACCTCCCTGCCTGTGCTCAGCTTCATTACCAATCTTCATTGGCAGAGGAAGAGGAAACTTGGAAATTCATTTGTAAAATGCCCACAGGTTTTTGACTGATCTGTTCAAAGTGATGTTTTGATCAATCAGTCCAATGATTAGGACAGGAATACATGAGCGGGTACTCGAAGAGTTAAACTTCCTGAGATTCATATGCTTGGCAAGCAGCTTGGATACAAGTGAGTTCCCTCTCCAAACAGAGTTTTCCCAAGCCTTTACAGCCCACAGGACAAAAAAGGAGTGAGTGGGGTGGGGGGAGTGGTGCAGGCTGAGCAAGGTGGAATAAAGAGGTGGAGGCATTCCCGAAAAGGAAGCTCCCGCACAGATGCCAAGAGCCCCGAGGACTCTGGTGGCACATCACTTGGAAACAGCAACAAAGCAAGAGGGAGAGGAATTAAAACTGAGCAAGCCGGAGATTCTCAGTGTCTGAATCACAAGTTTAATATCCAGGTCTGCGTTATTATTTTGTAAATCACAGGCAAGCAAGCCTTAGCCCAGATGGTGTTCCTCCTCCCAGTCCCACTTGTACACTGGGAGTGAGAGGCTCGGACAGCAGGCCTGTCCTGTTTCCTTCTCTAATCCCCGGGATGCTGTTCCTACAGCCTCTGGACTGTGTGCGGAGGCAAGGTGGTGGGCCCGAGGTCATGGTGGGCCCGAGGTCATGGTGGGGTGGTGCATGGAGCCGAGCCATGGTGAGTCCAGGGAAGGCACAGGCACAGGCGTGGAGCCAGCACGCTGTGAGAAGGCGTGCTGGACGATGGCTCTGGGGACAAATAAGAGAGCCAGACCTGCACTTTTGACGTTCTTGATTCCAGAAGGAGGCAGGGAAAAATGCTTCAGGAAAGTCTTCCTCCTGTACAAGATTTCCTCTTACCACTTCTCCTCATGGGGTAGGACATGATCCTGTCCTGCGCTAAGCTCATCTACACAGATTGAAGAGGAAAGGACGGGCACGATAGCTTTTAAACTGACCAGAGGAAAAACTGGTGGAGTTCAGTAAGTGCCTTCTAATTTCAGTCCTTTAGACAAATGGATCCAAAGGATGTAAAGAGGAGACTTTCAAATGCCATGAGTTTCAGCCGAACTTTGGTCTCACTGAAGTCAGCAGGAATTTTACTCCTGATTAACAATGGGAACAGAATGAAGTCGGGGCTCAGCCTTTCTGCAAACCCCACCTTTACAGAGCAGTATTGTTCCTTCCCTCCAGAGCCGAGCAGAGGCATGTTTCGGATAATCAATCAGCAAGAAAGCCTGCATTTTATGTCAGCCAAAGGAGGGAAAGTGTTAGAAACCTTATAGAAACCCTGAGAAGTAGCACCGAAACAGGAGGCTGCGCTGAGCGAGGGATGGAAAGATAAACCGGGTGAAGGCAGCGTTCACATAGACTCTGACAAAGAAGGATGGAAGGAGGGAAAGAGGGAGCAGGAAAGCTTGGGCAACAAAAGGACAGACTCTGCTCTTGCCCAAGCTGAAACAAATCCTGCTGAAGTCCATGATAACTGAGCGTATCTACCCAGGAGCGAACCTGGGGAGGACGGGAACACTTGCCTTTCCTTTTGCTTATCACAGCGCAGTGTAATTATACACCTATCAGGTGTCATAGCTGGCCCGCACGGATCTAGATGCAGCAAATAACTGTTCTGTCCTGAACGGAAAAAAAAATAAAACCCAAGAAGTGCCCATTACTAAACCAAAAGGATGACATTAGTAAGACCAAATTGTATACACCCTAAAAAATTAGCGACGCTTTCTGACTTAACGTCTGTTACTCTAAGGCATCCACAACCGTGTTACTGTAGATCATTACTCTAATACTAACACTGAAAAGTAATTAAAAGAAATAAACTCCAGAGAAGAAAATGCGTTGCTTGCCTCTTTCTTTTATATTTGTAGTGGTGAATAGACCTCTAGTGGCAACAGTAAAAATATCCTATCAAGTATAAATAAGTTCTTGGGTAAGGAAATATGCTGTAGATAAAAAACAGCTGAACAAAGGTGAAAGTGAGGAACAGGTACTTTGAGTAATCAAACATAAGATTTTTGCTTGTGAATAGCAACATCATAATTATCTCTGTGTCATATTAATTGGCCAGTGGTCTTTGCTAGTTTTGCCAGAGCAAATAATAGTGTTATTTGTGAAAAACAGTGGAAAGTTTCCTCCTAATAGCTATAATTCATTTTATGCCTCTTATAATGAATTTGTTTGTACAATTGCATCAAGATTAACTTTTGTTCTTGAAGCTGAAATTTATGCCTTTGAAATATGAAAGAGTCTGAAATGGTGCAGACGATCAGTAAAGATTCAATCCATATTCAGGGCAGTGGGACAGCATTGCAGAGTTGCCCAGTTGAAAGATTTTGTGTACTTTACAAACCCAGATGAATGAAGTGAGGAAAGGTTAAGATAGAAATCTAGGTTAAAAGACCTTTACCTCCAACTACTTCTTGCCTATCATTGCAGTAACAACACACAAGTTTCTCATTAGGAAGAGGACTGGCCCATGAGTTCATCTAATTTATGGCACTTTGAAGATAGGCAGTTTATGTGTCCTTTCCAAAAGAGGATCAGAGATTAAAAATCCTAAATCCTATTCATTTTCAATAAGGCCTTAGGTTCCTAAGAGGCTAAGTTAGCTTCGACAATAACAGTGAAGCCCCTGAGTTTTTCTCTTTTTTTTCTCCAACTGTCAAAAGTCCTCATTTTGCAACGCAAAAGTCCTCTTTTGCAAGCAGAGAAGAAACACAAGTATTAGAAGAGCACTGTTACAGCAAAGGCATGTATGGATTAGGAAGGGGAAGCAGAATGAAAAGCAAATATGAAGGGAAAATGGAGAAAGATAACATAACAGAAATGTAAATACAACTGTACATATATATACACATACTCTAAATAAAGTGTCCATTTGTGCCAATTTGGCTGTATGCCAAGGGATATTGTCTATCACTTATATGAATTACAGACCTCTGTTTTGCTTAAAAACAACATTTTTGGTCAGAGGTCAGATTACAAACTACCTCACGCATAGTCCTGAAGAAAAGCTCATGCATGGGGGTCTCTGACCCGTGGTAGGCTGGTGTCTTCAGAAGTGATTTTAACAGGTCCCCCCACCCTGCTTGTTAATGGTACTGGAGCAGGGTGGAGTAGGGGGGACCCAGGTCCTCAGGGCTTTGTGGACAACAGTGCAGAGGGTTCTGGACCACAGGAGAGCCCTCATCACTGTTCCTCTAGCTTCTCCTCCTGAAGGTCCCTGGCTGGGTTTCTGGCATGTTCTTCTGTTTGGCTAGAAAATCTTTGAATATCAGAGGTTTTATCTCTGGTATTGACCTCAAAAAACAGATCTCTGCCTGAAATAATGCTCTTTTGTGCTAACAAAGTAGCAAAAAGCAGCCACTGAGTAGTGGAAGAATAGGCCCAGATTGTCTCTATCAGATTGAGATGCTGCGAGGGGTCCTACTGCAGCATGAACAAGTCTTGAAGAAACTCTAATGAGCCCAGCTCTGCGTAATACTGCTGTGCCTCCACGGCAGGATCTGAGTACCTCATGCATTTCATTTTCCTTTCATTTTCATTGGGATAGGGTAGTGGCAATATTCCTTTTTTCAGTTGGGAAACTGCTGCACCAAAGGACCAAAGAGCCTCATGTGAAACACCCACAGGTGGAGCAGAGCTAAGCTGAGGTGTTGGGTTTGCCTCCATCCACCAGTGCCGCCGTCCTCCCCAACAAGCACCCCAGCAGGAGCCAGAGCGGCATCAGCCACCTGCGGCGTAAGCACCTCCACTTGCAGTGGGATTATGCAAGCACCCACAGTTCCTCAAGCCAGTGAATGGCCACTTGGCAAACACAGTCCTGCACAGTATCCTTTCACAGGAGTGGAGCTTTGGTGGTGGTGCCTCTGCCCATGCCTGATAAAGTGCATGAGCTGGATCTCTTTTCCCATGGGAGGCAGCACTGAAATGGGGCAAGTACCTGGCTCTCCAAGTGCTATTAGTTCAGTCCAACTGGCTGTAGACACAAGGAGTCAGTCTATGCTTTCAGTTTAGAGAGGCCAGATTGTCTTTGCAGCTAGAAAGAGCTAGAAGTCTCTCTCCTTAGTTTTTTCCTCACAGGAGAATAAATCCAGATGGTGTAACCTTACCCTTTAAAATTTCCTTGTCCTTTTTTTTTTTTGTCTTTTCTGCTGGAAGTTAATATCACACTTGTCATCCTTGCTGGTGTCTTCTCCCGGGCAGTATTCTGGTGGCAGAGCTAGCAGTACTGAACGGCACACACCCCAGCTCAGCTCCAGCAAGCGCTGCAATATGTGCAACGACAGACTGCTCTTCTCTTTGGCATGGCTTTCCTTTTCTGGCCCCTTTTCGCTACTTGCACAGCACAAAGGGGTGGGAGCAGAGCATGGCTGCCCTGTTAGAGACTCCTGGTGGACAGCGAGGTCTCTCAGCAGGCGTGGGACCACCTGTGTGCCAAGCCCCACGTCTCCCTCCAACTTGTCAGAGGACGAGTCAGGGAGGAGAGGTCTGCACTCACAGGGTAGCTGGAGTTGGCTGAGGCTCTGCTGACGTGTGACCCCTTTGCATCTCCTTCCACTTTTGCATCTCCATCCAGCCAGGGTGGCTTGCAGGGCCCATCCGGCCATGCAGCACGTGTGTCAGAACTGGCACTTAGCTTAATCCTAGTCCAGTTCTTCCTGAGTCTGGATATTTGTGCTTTATTGTTGCTCTCCAGTCTTGCTTTCCCGCTCAAGTTATTGTAGCAATGATAGGTCTTCCTCCTCTCTTGTGCCACATTTATTTGATTATCTGCTAGTGGATTACTGAAAGGAAAATAATAGTATATTTAGGCTTAACTTCAGAGAAAAGTTCACTCTGTGACCTCGAGGGAGCTGCATCGTGCATAGCTATGCCAGCCAGAGAGCTGCCGCACTCTGAAGGCTGCTTTTCTTCTTCACCTTATTTCTAACTGTATCACTATTGATTAATCAATAGAGTGAAGTAGCCCAGATGGTCCTTAAACTGAGAACATGGCCTCATCGCCCTAGGCCTGGTACAAAGTGCTCTCCTTCCCTGAATGAGCTCGAAGCAGAGGTGTGGATGAGTGCTTTACAGAGCTGGATTCCAGGCTGAGAGCACTTCACAGAGCCACATGGAGAATCAGGTTTGGAGCCTAAACCCAGGTGTCCTAGAACAGAGCTGGTGGCTGCAAGCCTCTCCTTTTACAAAGCGAAGAGAACAGACCAGCCTGGTTGAAAGAGCAGAATGAGAACAAGCATTTTCCAACATCTTTCAGTAAGTTTCTTCATGGGTAGGACCACTAGCAGAACAGATCTTTTGGGAGATGAGTCTCTCCGCTCTCACCCTGATGCAAACTGGGAATGCCATAATGCAACGGGAGTCAGTTGGGGCACACTGGGACAGCCCAGCTCCAGGTGGTGCTTAAAACGATTCCCACCCATGAATAGTTTCAAGACCTTCCTGGCATGCATTAGATGATGTGAAACTGCCATCATCGTTTTCATCACCCAAACTTGGCAAAGATATCAAAGAGGAGGGTCTGAGTGGACAGTCCTCCTTGGCCCCAGAAAAGTCTCTATCTCAGAGCGGGTGAGAAACGTGTCTGGGCAGGTCTGAGGAAGCTCACAATGCTGCTGCTCTCACTTTGCAGAGGGGATGGTTTTGACTAGTTTGAAGGATGTGGTGCAGATCAAATTCTTGTTTCTCGCCATCGCAAAGTTATTATTAGCCAATGTGCTCTAGCTGGGTGGAGCTCATCACTACCACCCCGTCACTGAAAACGCAAAACCTAGTCAACCAAAGCTTTTAGGTCTGTAGCACAGAGCAGCTTAAGAGGTAACTCACTAGAAAGGACATTTTTTAGGAGGAGGAGAGGGAGATTAAGCAAAATGAAGGCTACTTTTGATCCATTACTGCCTAAACATCACGTTTTGATTTCTTATTTCAAAATTACATCTGTTACCAACTCTTTCTGCTTATTCATTTGCTTTCAAAACTCAAGTCTCAGCTGAAAAGAAATGTTTTTGTTCAAGCCTAGAGATTTGGTTGTCTTTAAATGAGTTTTTCACACTACTTTTTGTTTTATAAAGGAACAGTCAAACAAAAGATAGATTTTAAAAGTTGTCACATGGCCGGTAAAACTGAAATAATTGTAAAGACCTATTTTTCACAAAGTTCCAAGCTTAGCAAACTCTGAGATAGATAAGACACTGCAAGTTTCAGCATCTCTTGCCCTCTCACTGTCTTTAACCACATAACTTATTGACATATGCTAAAATACACATGGAAGAGCTGCAGATTCAACAGTGCCAAAGTGACATAGGAGAATAAGCCCCATTGAATGTCAATGGGAGCTCAGAACATCGAAGCGTTCTTCAGTGGTTTTAAACCTCGATTTAAATCTGCACCTACCTGACTAAGTGTTATTTGTAAACCTTATGGGGCCTTCTACACGTCATAAATTTAGTTGTAACAAAATGAGAAAATAACCCCTCCTTTTCACTACATGCTGTCTGTCTTGCAATATATCTGTTATGTACGTATATAGTGCATGTCACACATCATTGTGGACTTGGTGGTGTCAGATACATCACCATATGTATCTCCAAAACCCAAATCAGGCTTCTGAGACCTATTCAGGTTTCCAGCTTCTTCAGAGATGTTTTAAAGAAATAAGCAAAGAGGTTACCAACCTCCTCACAGGAAACACCCTTTTTGGTATTTGTTTGCTGATAAAAGTTTCCTAAACCCTCTAGTGTTACTAAGCTATTGAAGTCCATGTTTGCACTGTAATAATAATTAAAATATCACCAATGGGAATCTAGCCCTGTGTGAACAAATCCTTGTATGACAATTAATGTAGTAGTGAGGTTTGCTCCTAGAAACAATTAAGATATAATTGGATGAGTTGATCCAG
The DNA here is from genome assembly GCA_009819775.1 of Phoenicopterus ruber ruber. Taxonomy (NCBI): domain Eukaryota; kingdom Metazoa; phylum Chordata; class Aves; order Phoenicopteriformes; family Phoenicopteridae; genus Phoenicopterus; species Phoenicopterus ruber. The sequence goes on from CM020246.1 coordinate 53,838,137, forward strand.
AAGGCATATGATTTATTTATAAGGAGGCAGAGGGGGAAGAAGCAGCTACTTTCAACATGGCACAAATTAGAGCACAAGAATAGACTACATTATTGCACTCTAATTAATTGAACAGTTTAACATCTATTTTTAATTTAGTTTTTATCACAGGGAGAAAATCGCCTAATCATATGATTTCACAGCCTCAATTTCACCTCAACTCCTTGTGTGGCCAGATGATGCCACCCTCAAATATATAACAAAGCAACCCTTCGTTTGTTACATGCAACACTGCCACCACTACCTCCTTTCTCCTTGTGGCTTCCTTTGCATGAGGTCGGCTTCTCCTACCACTGAAATAAGTTAATGCAAGGTAGAGGTCTTCACATGGTGCCAGGAGTATGGTTTGGCAGCACACAAGAGAGCTAGAGCTGTTGGAGATAACTTAAAATATTCCCTGGGGACAGGCAGCTACTGGATTACCCACCAAGCCTTCCTCCTCTCTGCCCAGCCAAAACTTGTCTCCAAAAAGCTAATGCGAAGAATAGGCTGGGAATTAACCTGCTCCTCTGGGACAGACCCCAGTTCATCTTCTTGGCTGTGCCACAGGCATCCCTCCGGACTGAGGGCTGGATTCACTGACCACCTTCTGCACTGCCTGTTGACTGTAAAGTAAGATGACCATGTTAGACTATTAGAAAACCAAAGTTAGGCTAAGATCTGTTTCATCTAGGTTCATTAAGTAATTTTCTTATTTACAAAATAGAAGGCAAAGCATTTCCCTCTTCCCAGCAGTTTCTGAGATTAAAAAATTGAAAGAAAGCTCATAATGCGCACAAACGCTACTATAATAGGGGCTGTAAAGACACAAGCAAGAGGAAGGTAGGTAAGGTCTCTAAGATACCTTGGATAATTTGCTTGAGGATTGCATATATCCTGAAAGGATGAGGAGGTCCAATGAAACACCTGTAGTTCCAGTGCTGGGAGGTGACTGATGTGCAGAGACAGTACTAAAACAGGGCTGTAGTGTGAAAAGTGCTGGTCTAAATGATCTCCTAGACTTCCTCCCACCTGTGCTTGGACCTCTTGAACTTAAGAACAGTCTGTTCTTTTGGGCTTGGTGGTTACCCAAAATAGGGCAACACCATTAATACTGTAAGAGCGCTCCTACTCTTGCAAGAGAATGAGCAATCAAACAACACCCCAAATCCCACAGTAAATAATGGTCTGAAAATAAAAGGTAGCATTCACTGAGAAGAACAAGATCATAGAATCATTGAATCATAGAATCATAGAATGGTTTGGGTTGGAAGGGACCTTAAAGATCATCTAGTTCCAACCCCTCTGCCATGGGCAGGGACACCTTCCACTAGACCAGGTTGCTGAAAGTCCCATCCAACCTGCCCTTGAATACTTCCAGGGATGGGGCAGCCACAACTTGTCTGGGCAACCTGTTCCAGTGCCTCACCACCCTCAGAGTGAAGAATTTCTTCCTTAGATCTAATCTAAACCTACCGTCTTTCAGTTTAAAGCCATTACCCCTTGTCCTATCACTACATGCCCTTGTCAAAAGTCCCTCTCCAGCTTTCTTGTAGGCCCCCTTTAGGGACTGGAAGGCTGCTAGAAGGCCTCCCCAGAGCCTTCTCCAAGCTGAACAAGCCCAACTCTCTCAACCTGTATTCATAGGAGAGGTGCTCCAGCCCTTGGATCATCTTCGTGGCCCTCCTCTGAACTTGCTCCAACAGGTCCATGTCATTCTTGTGTTGGGGGCCCCAGAGCTGGATGCAGTACTCCAGGTGGCGTCTCACCAGAGTGGAGTAGAGGGGCAGAATCACCTCCCTCGACCTGCTGGCCACAATTCTTTTGATGCAGCCCAGGATACTTTCTGGGCTGTGAGCGCACATTACTGGGTCATGTTGAGCTTCTCATCAACCAACACCCCCAAGTCCTTCTCCTCAGGGCTGCTCTCAATCCATTCTCTGCCCAGCCTGTATTTGTGCTTGGGCTTGCCCCAACCCATGTGCAGGACCTGGCACTTGGCCTTGTTCAACTTCATGAGGTTTGCACAAGCCCACCTCTCAAGCCTGTCAAGGTCCCTCTGGATGGTGTCCCTTCCCTCCAGTGTGTTGACTGCACAACACAGCTTGGTGTTGTCAGAGAACTTTCTAAGGGTGCGCTCAATCCCACTGTCCATGTCATCGACAGACCTGTTAAAGAGCACTGGTCCCAATACAGACCCCTGAGGAATGCCACTCATCACTAGTCTCCACTTGGACATCAAGCCATTGACTGCAACTTTTTGAGTGCGACCATCCAGCCATTTCCTTATCCACTGAGCAATCCATCCATCAAATCCATGTCTCTCCAGTTTATAGACAAGGATGTCATGCGGGGCAGCGTCAAATGCTTTGCCCACATCCAGGTAGGTGATGTCAGTTGCTCTTCCCTCATCCACCAAGGCTGTAACCCCATTGTAGAAGGCCACCAAATTTGTCAGGCACAATCTGCCCTTAGTGAAGCCATCTTGGTCATCACCAATCACCTCCTTATTTTCCATGTGCCTTAGCATACTTTCCAGGACGATCTGCTCCATGATCTTGCTGGGCACAGAAGTGAGACTGAGTGGCCTGTAGTTCCCCGGGTCTTCCTTTTGTCCACTTTTAAAAATGGGAATTATGTTTCCCCTTTTCCAGTCAGTGGGAACTTCACTGGACTGCCACAACTTCTCAAATATGGATAGTGGCTTAGCAACCTCATCTGCCAGTTCCCTCAGGACCCGTGGATACATCTCATCAGGTCCCATGGACTTGTGCACCTTCAGGTTCCTTAGATGGTCTCAAACCTGATCTTCTCCTACAGTGGGTGGTTCTTCATTCTCCTAGTCCCTGCCCTTGCCTTCTGCAACTTGGGCATGAGCTCACAACAGCTGGAAGAATCTTTACATTCATGATGGGCAGAAAATAACTGGATTCAAAGAAATTCCCTCCTCTTTTATGTCCTGTCCTCAGCAGGAAAATAAACTAGTACCATGAGAAGTTAGGTCCACAGCACTGCTGTGGATCAGATCAGCTGAAGCCTGGTGGCTTCCACCGCAGTCAGTATGGACTGGTTTGTGTCAACAGTGCATAGAGCTGGAAACTCCTGGAGAAGGGAAGCTACATTCACACTGTGTCGATTTGGGCTGACCTGGTATCTCCTGATACCTGACTCCGTATGAGGAGAGCAACCAGAGGTGTTAACAGTGCCTAATTTTGCCATTGGGCACTTCGGTTACTTCTTACTGAAGCTAAGGCAACTTTCCCATTGAAAGTAGCACATACTGTCTCAGTCCTTAGTAGAGCCTAAAGAAAACTTTGTATTGCTGCAAACAAAAGATTAGATACCGCCTATTTGTCCTTCACGTACGTAAGGAGGTTATGAAGGTTAGCTACGCTGGCACCAAACACTTTTCCCAAGCAATAACGTCAGTTACAGCTCCAGTGTGCAGTTTTCCAGCCTGGGTTGTTTTACAGGACAGAAATCTTACCTACATGCTTTCCAAGGGTGGCTATTTAAAAGCCCAGAGGAGACAAATTCCAGCATACATCAAAAAAAGAACTCTTGAAACTCATCTGGATGCCTGAAAGGTACACTTAGTTGAGTCAGTATCCCATTGGAAATCAGTGTTTAATTACTATTGCATCAGGAAAAAAAAAAAAAAAAGCCACCTTTTTCCTATGATGAAAAATATACTTCAGAGCTGAATCAACAACACAGCTTCGAACTGACAGGGTAAACTGGATCATCTACAACTTGGTGCATTCTGTTAAAAACGTGAGATAAAACATAGGTTCCACTGCTTAAAGAAGTTCTGAACTTGAGCAAACTAGTTCAAGTCCTGAAAAAGTTGGAGCTGTCTTATATAACAAAGCATCAGCTAAAAGAATCAGTAATAAATAGGTGTCTTAGGCCATATCTTTGGCTGGTAGAACATGCAGACACATCCATTATCACCTTTTCTCTTTTTATACGAGCCCTTCCACCTCTGGCTGTTGCAGTAAGAATGGATTCAAGAATCAAAGGAATTCATAGGAGCAGTGGGGAACATAAAGCCCTGTATTATGCATACGAAATACTCGTGGTAACGGATAGTCTTGGGCAGTCCATGTAATTATTGGTGAATATTATAGGAAGTTTTGGATCACTGTCAAGCAGTAAAAGAAAGTGAAGGAATGACACTTTTAAAGTTTTGTCCCTTTTCAGTGCCGAGTGAGTCACTCTACTCTGGCAGTCTGTGAAAGTCACATTCCTGGTTATATTGCTTGGTGAGGAAGAGATTCCTAATGTTTTTAGCGAGTTTGGTGAGACCCAAAGCCAGTGTGAAACCTCAGCTATAAACCAGGTCTGCGTCTAAACTCTGCCTCCTTTCCTTACACATATCTCTGTTCCTATGATGCATGTCTGAAATTGGCATTTTCCTGCATGAGGCAAAACTGAGACATCTTTGAGTGCTTCCTTTCAGGGAGAAGTTATTCAGTGGGATGGAGATTACCTTGGCATAATAAAAAGTCAATTTGCAACAATATTCAGATAAAGACTGTGTTCAACATTTTACTATTGAATATTTTTATTGATTTGAGGGACTTGAAAGTATGGTCATCAGTTCCTAGATGGTAAATGAGAGGTCCTGTGGGCTTTGAAAAACAGGCTGAGAATTCAAACTGATCTTGACAAAATAGAAAATTAATCTGGAAAAAAAGGACTAAAAAAGTAACTTAATTGGCTTAAAAATAATAAAGAAAACGAAGCAGGAATAATCAACAGTACAAATACAGGATAAAAATACCTGGGGCTTATAGCTGATCACAAACTAAATGTAAAGCCAAGAGTGATACAGACAATGTATGCCTGGATACAGGAATACAGCTGTGACGTCTAAGACATCTGAAGTAATCCCTCCACTTCTTCACACTTGTAAAGCTTTACGTGTAGGTATTCATTTGGGCATTTAGGGGCATCAAATTTCAAGAAAAATGTGAATCTATTGTAGTAAATGCAGAGGGGAGTGACAATGTGATTGAAAGGCTGGAAGTCATGACCTGCGAAGACAGAGTGAAAGCATTGCTGGTTGTTCAGCTCGGCGGAGAGCAAAGGGTGGTACGAGAGCAGTCCTCAGCTACGTCCCAGGCTGCTCTGAAGAATGGAATAACTTGCTTTCCATTTCCATTGCAGATGGGACACAAAATTATGCTGTGAATTGCAGGAAAAGGTCTTTAGCTCCGTCTTCAGGAAAAAAAACATTCAAACAGCAGGAATAGCTGGGCCCTAGAGCATGTGTGCCACACCTCCACCTCTGGAGAGATCGAAGAAGAGATGAGACAAACATCCATCTTGGATAACTTGGGCAAGGCTGAACCAGCCTTGAGGCACAGCGATGGAGTAGATATCTCTTCCAGCCCTGTGTTCTGTGGTTTCCTGTTTACAAATTGACTTTTTAAATAAATCACCTTCAGCAAAAGATTATTTGACTCTTCGCTGTATGAATGTGTTTCTGATGCTCAGATTCACTTCCTCTATTTTTCTCAGGCTCGTTTGTGGATTTCAGATTGCAGACAACCTGAGAGCAGATTTTTCTAGCTGTCTGATCACTGAGAGCATGTCCCTTGCTTGGAGATCGACACAGCTGAAGATGGCGGTCTCAGAGCACAAGAGACACTCACGGTATGTAACGTGGAGGTATCCTGAAGTCTCCAAGATCGATCACATGGCAACATTACTTCTGCTTAGTGAGTTGCTTGGTGTCAGCCTAACCCACAGCAAAACCGAAAGCGAGGGAAGAGATCTGCTGTGGGAAGTCTGAGCTGACCAGCCTGACCTCGCTGCTGGAACGAGCCAGGCATGATCAGCCGTGAGCTGCCACAGCTCAGCTGGTACAAAGCATCTCCTCAAGCTATGGCTGGTCATATGCTTGAGCGCTGACTAGCCTGATGTTAGCTCCCCAATTCTATTTACTCATGAAGAGCTTGAAAACCCTGGGGCAGCCGTGTTTGGAAAGACGACTCCTCAGTGCAGGAGGTCTACATGGAGGCAGAGCTCTACATTTCACTTATTTTTGGTAGAGATTCATTTCTAATTAATGATCCTTTATTCCCCTCCCTAAATATCCTCACATAATTCAATTCCTACTCCCAGTTCTTGTGAGTCTAATAACTGGGAGTGCCCAACTCAGAAATTATGGGCTTGCTTGCCAACTGCAGGGAAATCAGTGTGAAATCAACAGTTCGAAGCGTGGATTGTGTAGCTGCAATGGATCATTTCCTCTGTGCTGGGCATTCAGATGCAAGATCACACACGCTAATTTAGATAAGAAGGAACTTTGCAGCAGGTCGTGTGATAAGAGGATCCAGAAACCAGTGCTGAGAGGATGAGAACAGAGTCAGAAGAAGGAAGGGGTAGGAGGAATTTCCTGTTGAACACACACACACACACACACACAGAGAAAAAAAACAAAATAGCAGCCAGAAACCCACAAAACATATGGCTTACCCCAAAGTTGATTTTCACATTTACAGTTCCTTAAGGGACAGGAGGGAGGGATGCATACATTGTAAGGAAGGACGGCAAACCATCACTCTGTCCAAAGCCATTGCTGCTAACGGAAAGACACCTATCCACATCAGTAGTCATGGTGTTTTTAAGGGCTTGATCCGATTTGTGGCAATTGTTGGATAGGAAAACTTCTGTTCCATCCATCAGTCTGGGTGGATAAGGGCCCACATCCTTAGCTGCTGTCCAAAAGCAGCGTAGCTCATGATCGTCTGTACAGATATGCTTCCCCAACACAAAGCTTAGCTGCCTGCCAGCAAAGTTCCCTCACTCTAATTTTGGACTAGAGATAGGAGAAACATTCCTAACAGTGTTGCTGTGGCACTTGGATCAAAATGAGTGTTATCAGGGGAAGGGGGAGGAGGAATCAAACAGCTTTTTTCCTAGCATCTCTTCTTTCTCCTTATCTTTTTGTCTCACAGCCTGAAAAGCTGTAGCTAGAATCTGTTTGGTGTGTGGTTTGTTTTTTTTTTTTTTTTTTAAGAAAAAGATAAGCAGGGGAAAAAACTCCAAAAAATTAGCCCAAAAAGCACAGCAAACTTTCTGATCTGGGATTTTCTTCAGAAAAAATGTTTGTAGGAAACCACCTTTTTCTGTTCAGAAAAGCGTCCAACAACCCCCTCCAGATACAACATTTCTCATGGTCAATTGTTGTCATGTTTAAAGCAACTTGGTAAATATAGCAATTATCAAGAACTACTCCGAAAGTGTTATTTCTTCTTAAGAATGTCAAACCTTTGAAGTTCTTCTTACACCGCATTTGATACTATCACTATTATTTCATTTCTCTGGCAATAACACCTAGCAACCTCAATCATTTTGGCAGATGTTATGCAAACATATAGGCCCATTTACACTTTTCTGCATGTCAGCCAGTGAGCTCTTCTTTTATTGTTGGGACTTATTTGCATAGCTGGTTAGTGTTACTACGCTACCTGCCTTTCAGACACCCTTATCTCAGCCAGATCTCTTGGAGAGCTTCTCTAAGTATAAGCAAGCCAAGACTTGGTTGAATCTCTCTTCAAACTGTCATACTCCCCGAGACAGTCTTTTTCTTGCCTTTCGGCTGCCCCTTTTCAAAACTGGATGCACCAATGCAGATAGATCAGAAGAGCTCAATGCTTTCTAAGTGCTTGCTGGGCAGTATGTCATTTATATTCCCCTCACTTTTAGAAACCCTTCTCAGGGCTTTGTTTGCTTTTCAACTGCTGCCAAACATTGTCCAGATGGTCTTAATGTCACATCACTGTAGGTCTTTTATTTTCTAGTCTGTGCTCTGTTTTGTCCTTCCTTCTAAGCTAATGTCTCTAGGACTATTTTTGGCCCCTTACTTCATTTCCTCTCCCTTCTGTACATCAAGCTGAGTGAGTCACACTCATCCGTCCAGGAAACCTCATCTATTACCCCAATTGTTTTGGATTGAAAGGAGGAGAAGAGCAGTCATCTCCAGACCACATTGTTTGCGTTACCCCAAAGTGGCTCACCAAGGGCTTAGGTACTTAACACCAACTAGTTACTCCGCACACACACAAGGCTGCTGTAGGGTGTGTAACGGAGCTGACTGCACCTCCGGGAATGTGCTTTGGAGAGGGAGCATCTTGCCAGACCCCTGTGGTTATCACATGCTGCTGTATTTTTTAACAGTACCAGGAGATCCAGTTCTCAATGATACACGCATGCAAAAGGTACCCATGTATGCCAATGGAAGACAGTATACAAATGCCCAAATGCAAACATTCAATTGAGATTGTTCCACCTGCAGAGTAGGTAAAGAAAGTTGCACACAATCTTGGGATCTTAAATTCAGACAAGTGGACACTTTTCTCTAGCATTTTCCTTACCAACATGATCATTAGAAATCTTCATTTCCCTCCTTCCTCTTAGTTTCTCTCCTGTATTACAAGGAACTATTCACTTTAAGTATAATCCCATCATAATTATCTCTTTTCCATTCCTTTGGTCCCATTCCCAGGGAAGAAAACTTCTATGTCTTCTACTACTTCCTTCCAAATTCTGAGATACCATTTTTCCAAGTCTATTGCTTTCATCATTGTCTTTAGTTTTGATGCTGCCCTGTCTACTCAGTTTTAAAACAAAATCCTATCTAAATATCACATTCCTTGAGAACAGGCAGCTCATTCTCTGGGATGCTACTATCAATATTGGCAAACATGAACGCAAAGAAGTTATTTAAGCCTCAAGGAACAGCTACTCACACTCTTCAGAGGTGGAGTAGAGGAGACTCGTGGGTTTTGGAAAGAAGGCTGTGCATCATGGCAACCTGAAGTTGTAGACCCACTTGCAACCCTTAGTGTAACAACCCTGATTCATGAAGGGAGTGGGAAAGACTTCTGATTTAAAAAAAAAAAAAAAAAAAAAAAAAAAAAAGTCTGTGTTCTGCCTCTCTGTTGAGGAACGACAAGGTCAGGTAGGTCTCTCACCTGTTTGCTATCAGGGTCTGAGTAACCAGTCCCACACTCTACCCCCAGCCTCTTGTAACTGAAATGTCAGGTTCAATGACCGATACTCATCATCTGAACCTGTTCCTACTCCATAAATGCAAGTATTGAGACAAAATGGCAGAAGGATGATGCAGGTCTTCATTCAATACAGTGTGAAACAATACTCAGCACCTCAAGCTGTGGATGCCTTCTCGTGTTTCAATGCCCAGCTGGGGTGAACCGGTATATCTTGGTGGAAGTCTAATGCTCTGCAACTTTAAACACAGGGAAGATGGGGCCCATTTGTGTAACTGGGTCTGAACTTGTCATCCCTCCTGCTGTTATCTGGCCTATTGCACTGTAACCAGTTGTGTGAGAGGTGTCAGGTTTGCCAAATCCTGCCGTTGGGTGCAGTTCAGAGATGTTCAAACCACTGCCAACCAACCTCACTCTGGCATCAGAATAACCCCATCAATGTCATACCCAAGGTAACACAATTAGGGGAGCTGAAAACACTTTCTAAATGGAAGAGTTGATTGACAGTGCCTCAGGAGTCCCCTGTGTTGTGTTCAATTGCCACCAGACTTTGTAAAACACGGAGCCAAATTATCACATTGCTTACCTACCGGTGTAGATAAAATCCCCTCTAATTCCAGAGAAATTACTTTGGAGCCACATACTGCCGTGCTAGACAGTTCCCAAAGGAGAACTTGGTGTTTGCTCCCTCACCCCGTTCCAGAATTACAAAACCAGCTCAGAAGCGCTGCAAAACTTGCAGTGGGGAAACAGCCTTTGTATGCTTACCAACTTAAAACATGCAGCAAAAACTTCTGCACCAGCAAGTTGACAAGGTAGCAAGATGCTGAGGATCATAAGCCCTGCATACAGATTAATTTTGATAAGGAAGGAAATTTTTTCCTTTCAATCAAAAAAAAAAAAAAAAAAGAAATCTACTTCACAGAAACCCCAGGTTGACCTGATTTTTCTGAAAGCACACAATTCCCATAAATCAAAGGCACCTGCAACTATTCAACACCTCTGTGAAATCAGGACAAATCTTGGGCTTTTCTTATTTCCAAGAGTAATATAATACAGCAAATGCAAATCAAAAGATCCATCCCAGCCTGGCTAGTAATCTCCTGAGAGCCATCCCATATGTCCTAACACAATGCTGTCAGTCGGCTGATGGGATCAAATAGCATCCAGGTTAAAACCAATGCAATCCAGAGAACAACGGTTTCAAACTCAGTGGGCTGGGAAGTGGAAAGTATGCTGTTCCTTTTTTTTGTACATACACAATGTGACCATAGGCATATTTTTCGTGCTGAGAAAATGAGAGTGAAACTCTCAAAGGTCACACAGCACCCTGCCTGACCACCAAGATGAAGATCTGGGACCTAACAGCTCGAACCACAGACATGGCCACAGGAGCTTATCAAAGCCATGTGTAAAGCAGAGGTATATTTTACAAAATTTAAAGTAAAAGAAACACAAAAATAGATACTTTTTTTTTTTTTAAATCTTTCCAATCCCACTCCCATTTATCACCGGGTTGTGAGTACAGTGATGTAGGCTTGGGACTGCAGAAACCAAAATCCTCAGGCACAAAAATCGGCCTTGGACTTATCACTCTGTCTGTCTGTAATGCTGCTTTCATTTCTAGAAAGCAGAGATAACAATCCTGACAACTTTGGTAAAATCCTTAAACTCTAGAAATTGTACTGCATTGTACTGTTTTGCACCTGGAGCCTGGTTCAGGGTGCTGGATCCAGCCATCCTGGATTCTGTGCCAAGGTTGCAGATGGCCCCTCCAGCAGAAAGCATCAGTATCAGTGCAGGTACTCAACACAAGAAAGACACATGTGGATGGGGGAAGAGTAGAGAAACGACAAATCCATTGGTCGACATATGCCAGCCAGTGATCTCAGCACAACACAAACCCAGGCACTCTGAAGGGGATTTTAGAGGACTCCGTGGCAAAAAAGTTTTGAGGAAGGATTTGGAGGAGAAGAGCAGGCAGCTTTCCAGGCAGTGCGGCAAGTGGGGAAGGTACAGGAGAAGGCATCGAGGTGCCTGTTTAAAAGCCTCCCCAGCAGGAATGTGGGCTGAATGGGGCGTTCAGCAGAACCTGAGAGCCAGAGGAAGCAGCAGTCTTGTATCTGATGCTGGGGAGAAAAAGCAGCTAATCAAAAGGTGCAAAGACAGTTAAATAGCTAAACAGTCGCTGCAGCAATGGTCTGGACAGAAATGAGTAAGGCAAAGTAGTGTTTGTTAAGGTCAGAGAAATGTTTTGGCAGTAACTGACATGCAAGAGTTTTATTTGCATAGATGGGTAGAAAAGGCTGATTTTTGAGGTGTTATGCAGACTGAATAGGCAAAGTCAGGGCATGACCTGAATACACAAGTCTGGTGAGAATCCCAAATCAAAAATACTTATGAACAGTTTTCCCCCACTCCTACTATTATTGTTATTATCATTATTATTGTTGTTGTTGTTGTTGTTATTGTTGTTGTTATTATTATTTCATCAGTTCTAATGGTTACATTTATTCTCCATCTGTCAGGCAGCTGCTGCAGAGCAGGGACCCTCTGTGTATATACAGCTACTTTGGTGACCCAAGTAATTATAGAGGTACTTCATAGCTTTTTTCTTCCCTGGGCACCACGGAGATGACATCCCTGAGACAGCAGGATACAGGTTTGGTCTGCGACTGTGGATCATCACTAAATTGTTTCCTGAGCTCCTGCTGCCACCCTGTAAAGATTAATGTGAGTGGAATGGAAAGCAGAGTTTTCCTCTCAGCCCCTTTGCTTCTGCTGCTTACAAAGGAGGATGAACACATCCCACGTGGTCTCAGCACTTGAGGTACAGCACGCAAGCCCGGCAGGTGAGAAAATAAGGGGCATGTTAGTGCACGTTGAGGCACAGTGGATGGGGAGGTCACTAGCAAACTGAGCACGCAACTCCACAGCGCACTTCTCCAGGCACTTTTGAGAACAGAACTGTACTTGAACAGGACAAGACTGAGCCTTGGTCAGGGACATCTCTTTGTCAAGAAGAAGTGTACATTTCTTACTTTCACACCAGCTAGAAGCAGAACACAATGTAAGCGTTACCATTGTCCTACCATGCGTTGAATCTTTTGTGTCAAGTAGCACTCAACCTCAGAAGGCAACGCTCAGACACAGTTGAGTCCGTACTACTCAGTCCACTTCACAGACAGACGCTCAGCACTATTACGCAAGGCCCCTTAGCTTAGCAGAAACTCCAGTGGTACTCTCCGCTTTTGAAATGATGTATGCAGCAAGCTCCTGAAAATTCCTCAGTTTTTTGCAGTCCAGATACTGGGAGCAACAACTCACAGACCTTCACAGATTTATGAGCCACAATTCACTTCACTGCAATCACCGTTAGAAACATTAAAGAGCTAGATCTAGCTAGCTATTTGTAGAGCGACATCTGAGCACCTTCCAAATCACTGAAAAAACTCAAGGGTGACTCATTTTGTCACTGGAACCAAAGGATGGAATTTCAAAGTACCTGACCATGCATATCTGCACCCCTGCATTCCTGACAGGGCAGCAAAGGGTAGCGCGTGCCTCTGGCCGTATACTTGGGGGGCACAAAGGGAAGTAAATCCATCAGAGTCAATGGAGAGGTGCTGATTTATGCCAGTGGAAGAGTCAATGCCTTGGGGGAACTTCACAAATGCTTTAGTCACACATTCCAGTTCATCAGGAAATTTCTCTTGCAGAGACGCTGCAAGATGCATGTGTGTGCATGTGTGAAGCTAGTGAAGTCTTTTTTTTAGATTTTTTTTTTCTGCCACTGGGTGGGAATAGCTTTATCCAGGTTGCTTATGGACTGTATGCTAGCTATTCAAACACTAGGTCATAGAATCATAGAATCATAGAATCGTTTTGGTTGGAAGAGACCTTCAAGATCATTGAGTCCAACCATTAACCCAGCGCTGTCAAGTCCACCACTAAACCATGTCCCTTATAGAATCTCCCCCTGCCCTTTGTCCCTGACCACATACAGTTTAAAAACTTCACCCCGAGTTTTGAAGCAAGTCACAAAAGAGGAAAAAGAAAAATCATTCTAAGCAGAAGGGCTGGTTGGTACGAAATGTGTGGAGTGACTTTATAAATGCACCTTTGTGGGGCCGGGTAACAGGCTTAAAGGTGAGCGAAACCTTGGTTGCTTACATTGGGCTTCACTTCTGGTCCTACCTGTGCCAGGGAAGAAACTTCCGTTCTAAAATCTGACTAATACAGAGCAGCTTGACGTAACTGGTGTCTGGAAAAGCAGCTTCACAGGGAGAAAGAAGCTTCACTGGCTCCAGGTGACCCAGCGTGAGCAGGGAGGATTGGACGGGAGGGCCTCCAGCAACCCTTCCAGCCCCAGCCATTCCGTGAGTCTGAGGTTTAGTCCAGATTTCTGTCAGTGGCAGCTCTAGCCTATGTGACCCTGTGATACAACAGCTTTGGGCTGGGGGAAGGCTCCCTCCGTTCCGCGGCAGGGGAGTAGTTTAACTTTTACCCAAGCTCCTACCCAAACGTGACAGATGATTGTTTTCAGAAGTTCTGAATTCTAGAGAACGACAAATCAGTGAGCGCCTTAGATCAAAGTTGTACCTGAAAATTTTGTCAACTCAGGAGTTTCCACCTCAGTTACTCAGCTCTTTTCTCTAGTCGGAAAAAGGCCTCAAGTTACAATATGCAGTTCTTGTTGCGTTTTTTCCCCCTCAAATTTATTAAAATACTGAACCCAGCGTCATTACAGGACGTACATGTGAATCTTTGTATGTAGTGTGTGAGATAATATATCTTATATATATATATAGGTCTTCCCCTAACTTCTAGTTCCATGCTCTGGTGTCCTCATCTTTCCATGTTCATGAGCCCTACTAAGCCTGTACTTGCTGAGCCCTCACCTTGCTCATTTTTCCCTGCCCAATACATCTTCTTAACGTTGCGTCCTGCACCACCTACAAGCCACATCTCTGTCATGTAGCACATGTCCTGGCAATGCCTCAGGCACCACAGAACACAATCTGGAACAAAAACTTAGTGCCACAGCTGCCCGCATCAGAGGTCAGCAGCTCCATTATCACTGCCTTGGGTTGAGAAATATCATTCAGGAGGTGTCCTTCCATTGCATTATTTTTTTCTCTTTTTGCAAAACCCTTTTAATAGTACTCAGGGTTTTACTGTATTTATTCAATCTTCCTGGAGATAATTTGACAGAACTCATAATCTTCTTTCTCTGCACCAGCATGAAGTGCTAGAGGAGGCAAGAGCTGACCAGTGTGGGTGAGGAAGGAGATGCTGACAAAACTTCTGGGTTTTTTTGCAATCTCTTTCACTGAGAGGAACAGGCCACACGTTGAGCAAGACAGGTGGTGTAAGGGAGCATTACAGTTCTGGGAATTGTGTGATCCTCAGCCTTTCCTGAACTAAGGAAACCTCTGGGTAACAAGAAAGAATACTGAAGAAGAGCCAGTCCACTAACAGTTGAAAACTCTGTTTATTGCCCTTGGTTATGTCTCTGGCAAGGCACAGAGAGAGGAAAAGACTCCAGTTTTCAGGCAGGAGCTGGTGGTAGGAGACAATAGGGAAAGGAGACAACTACTGTGGGATGCTTACATGTCTTAAGGCATGCTCCAGCTCCCTGGCACATTGGTATTTTTCAGCAGGATAGTGTGAAGTGCATGCACTTCTTCAGGATCCACTGTTTGTTTGACTCCCTGGTATCCCTCCTGGGCTTCAGAAGGTGAGAAACCGAGCCTAGTGAGGTCATGGAAAAACACCGAGGAAATGTTGCCTGACATGCTCTGCCTTTCCTCAGCCTGTGCTGTTTCTGTAATCCTGACCTCATCCTTTTCTCTAGTGTCCAGCCTGGATCCAGAGATGGTAACAGAAGCTTGTCATCTCAGTTGCTTGCCACTTTACCAAGCTTCAGAGAGGTTGTCAGTATGAAGGCACTGACTCCCTGCCTCCTCTGCCGCTGTGACTGAGACGCCATCAACATTTACAGCCCCCTTCTCCCTGCGCCTCTGCTCCAAGTCCACAGAGATGAAATAATACAGCTTTAATCCCTCCTGTTTGCTCTGCTCCCATTAGACACCCCCACCCTCTGCACTACCTTTAATAGAAATTGGAGAACATGGATTCCTACCGCAGAGTATCCATTTCACTTTAATTAAGTCTCCAGTTGTAAAAGGGTATCAAGTGTCCCCTGCACAGAGACTGGCAGATTTGTGGGATTTGGTGAACCAGGAGTGTGCAAAACCAAACAGGGTTGTTTGGTCGGGGATAGGCGAGAGTACCGCCCCCAAGCAGGGACTCGTGAGGTTCAACTCAGGCAAGTGCAGGGTCCTGCACCTGGGGAGGAACAACCCCATGCACCGGTACAGGTTAGGGGTTGACCTCCTGGAAAGCAGCTCTGTGGAGAAGGACCTGGGAGTCCTGGTAGACAACAAATTCACCATGAGCCAGCAATGTGCCCTTGCAGCCAGGAAGGCCAACGGCATCCTGGGGTGCCTTAAGAAGAGTGTGGCCAGCAGCTCGAGGGAGGTTCTCCTCCCCCTCTACTCTGCCCTAGTGAGGCCCCATCTGGAGTACTGCGTCCAGTTCTGGGCTCCCCAGTTCAAGAAAGATGAGGAACTACTGGAGAGAGTCCAGTGGAGGCTACGAAGATGATGAGGGGACTGGAGCATCTCTCCTGCGGGGAAAGGCTGAGGGAGCTGGGACTGTTCAGCCTGAGGAAGAGAAGACTGAGAGGGGACCTCATCAATGCTTATAAATATCTGAAGGGCGGGTGTCAAGAAGATGGGGCCAGGCTCTTTTCAGTGGTGCCCAGTGACAGGAAAAGGGGCAACGGGCACAAACTGGAACATGGGAAGTTCCGCCTGAACATGCGGAAAAACTTCTTTGCTGTGAGGGTGACAGAGCCCTGGCACAGGCTGCCCAGGGCGGGTGTGGAGTCTCCTTCTCTGGAGACATTCAAAACCCGCCTGGACACAGTCCTGTGCAACCTGCCCTAGGTGACCCTGCTCTGGCAGGGGAGTTGGACTAGATGATCTCCAGAGGTCCCTTCCAACCCCTAACGTTCTGTGATTCTGTGACTGCAAGAGGACCTGCCTGGCTCAGACTGCACGCTCCCCCGATGGGGATGTTTTGCACTGCAGGCTGCGGCACCTGCATGGGGGGCTTCTGTGAGGGGAGGCACAGACTTCTGGGTCATGTTTATCGCAGGCACAAGGCAAAACGTGATCAGACCCTGCCAGCCTGTGGTGCCCCTCTCCAGTGCTCCCCACGGGGCAGACCGGAGGTCTCTGGTACCATGCCCACAGCAGGCAGTGGGAAGCAGAAACTGAAGTCCCCAGCCAAGCCAAGAGCTGGTGCCAAATCCCAGGGAAAGAGCAGCACCAGCTCTGCGGCAGGTCTGAGCAGCCGGCTGTCCCCAGCCAAGGACCTGGCCAGCCCACGCGGCTGGTGTGCAGGCGGGGGTGACGTGCCACACATCCACAGAGCGAATCCTTGGGACCACTCTTCATCCTCTGCCACCTTGAGATGGAGCTTCAGCTCCTCACATGCGCTGACAAACAGCTGGAGCCAGGGAAAAGGTGACGAGGTCCCTCCCAAAGAGGAGAAAGGAAATGGGGTGTTTCAATCAAAATTAAAATCGTCCACTTCAAATTGAACTTGTAGCAGCATATTGTATCTAAACAAAGGCCATCCCTTTCAGGACTTCAAACAATTGAAACCAATTGTTTTAATTTGCAAGGAGATTCCAGCCTGAGCAATGCTTTTGCATGGCAGGTTTTGCATTCGTTGAATCAGCACCTCCCAGCAGAAAACCTTGCCTTTGGAAAGTTTCCAGCCATGTCTGCTTTGGAAACAGTGCTTAGGGCAAATCACACTGCCACATCAACACTGAATCATAGTTCAGATGGAGATAGAAACCTAGAGGATTTCCAGAGCAAGTTGTTTCACCACACCCTTCATGCAAAATCTTTTTTCCACTTCCAGTTCTTGCAAAAGGCAATGAGCATTGTTATAAGTGTTTACATTGTCGCTCTCGGCCAAATTGACATGATCGTTCTCACCACCGTAGGAGCTTCTAGGTAATGCTAATTACTTGCAAGAAACAATTTTAGAAGCACTAAAAGCAACCAGGATAAATGGTTACGTTTAACTGTAACTCCAGTGAAAAACTCTGCTCCAACAAACAAGCTTAAATTGTAAATTTCGCAGAAACACCAGAATATCAGATACTTCCAAGTTTTGTAAAAGCAAGTTGCTTTGAGCACATATTTCATTGCTCTTTGCTCTTTCATTCGTCATTCCAGGGTCACTGTTGTATCAAAAGGTAGGTAGTGAGAAGTAAGCAAGGAACCACCTAAAATACAGTCCACATTGTGAACCAGGTTTACACAGACCGTTTGATGACCTCCTGCTTTTCAAAAGTCACCCTCTGCCTGCCTTGCACCTCCTAAGGAATTTACTTTCACCGTATTCCTGCTATGTAGGATAGCGTCGTCCCCACTGACGTTCATCTGAACCTTGCCCCCAAGCCTGACCTTTAAGACTATTTTCCCTCTTTCAGTTGCGTGCAGCAAGTCTTGATGTATCATCATCAGTGGGAAATATGTAACTGCTCCGAAGGAGGAGAATAACTGGGAGACATGTAAGTAACTGAGACAATGCAGAAATGCCAGAACCGTGGCAGCTGCTGAGGGCAACTTTACGGTTTGACATTATGCACATCCAGGTGAATTATCATTTTTATAGGCATTTTCCTGTGGGCACAAGAACTAGCACAAACATTTTTTTATTATTATCACTTTATGGAGAAAGTATTGAAAGCTCCATTTCACCAGTGACTGTTTCAGGAAGGGGAAGAAAATTGGTGGAGTCCCTCCCAAACTCTCTGAAGTAGGTTAAATGAAGACATTCCTTCAAAAATGTTACATCTACCATGATAACACAGGGAATTACACAACTCCTTAGGCTGCCAGAACCTCTTTTAAATTAGATTTTCCAAACTTTTCTAAAGGCTTCTGTTAGCTTTCAACTACAATAACAGGAGCCTAAACACTGTAAACAAAGTATTTTTTCCGTGCTGAATGGTTTAAGAAAATAAAAATAAAAGAAAGAGATAGAATGGGGAAAGCAGCGGAACACCAAGGCTCTCCCTGTGTCTGTGGAGGCAGCTCCTCACGCTTGGTCTGAGTGTCTTGTGGCTTCAGCAAAACTTTCGGATCAAGCCCTGAACTTTTCAAATAGGTTCTTGGCTGGTCTCAGCCTGTGCTGCTTCGTTAAGTCTTCAGCACCCTGTAGGAGAAGGCACTTTCCCTGCTGCTTTGTACTGCGCGACTTCCTACAGCTTCATTCAAGCTGGAACAGCACAGCCCCGAGCCTCTCAGTGCTGCCTAAGGGACTGAGTTTCCTAAGTCTTGTTAAAATCAGTGTCTCAGTATCCTCCAGGCTGCCTGGAAAGTTTTGGCCAAGCTTCATCAGTGAGATAGGATGAAATATACCATCTTGTAGTAGAAATATTAATTAGTTACTGTTTCGGAAGTGTATTGAATGTGGAAATCTTTCATGTAATTGTATCTCTGTCTTTTCTTATCTGCAATATGGGCTTTCTGGCCCCCCTATCCATCCCAACCAATATTTTATATAAACCGGGAGTGCGAAGCCTGCACTGACATCTTAGAGGATGAGCCAAGTGACTATCATTCAAATATTTATTTCATGAGAAGTTAGAACATTTTGCACTTTCCTCCACAACTCTTTCAAAAGCAGCTCATTTCTTCTTGCTGGAAGAGTGCCCATTGTTCATTTGACGCTAAAGATAGGGCTTTGCTGTTTTCTTTTAAGTCAGCGATTGGAGGGTGGAGAGCAAAGAGGGAGTTAAGCTTTATTATGCTGCCTTGTCAAAAGGATACAACATTATGCAAAAGGAATGATGTGGAACAAAAAAGTGCTTTCTTTTCCATGCACTCTGTCTCCCTGGCATACAGATTTCAAACGATATTCTTCCTTTGCTTTGCCCGGTAGATTGGATTTCAGATGGCTGTGTCAATTAAATGGCAGGCACTTTGTGCACCTTGCTGCCTCAGTCATTCAGGAAGCAGCAATCAGTTTTCTGTTGCCCTCGAAATTTCCAGATTAATGGGGCAGGAGGGTGATGCTGTATGTCTGGTTTTAAATCTATCTTAAATATGCATTTGATCTCTTTAATGTTGGAGCCTGTAGTCCGGAACAAACAATATTCCCTCAGAGTAAAGACAGGCAGAGTGTTACATCCACAGAAGGGTAAGTGGGGCACAAGAGGCACTAAGTGATTTGCCTGGGGTCACATCGAGATTGCACGGAGAAGCAGGGACTCAGGCTTACAGCTTCCCTGTCTTTAAACTGGAGGCAAGCACAGAGGGACTGTGTGATCTACCAAGAGAAAAGAGGACAGCCAGTTGCTTTTCTCTGTGGCTTCACAGGATAAACCAGAAAACACTGAGTGATGCCCCTCCTGATTTGTTTTTCTAACAGTGTGTCCCTACCTCCCAGCTGCTCGCCTCGCTGCAGCGTGTTGTGCAGCAGGATCATTTTATAGCCAATAAAGTGTTTCTTCGTGTGTGTTTATCATCCCTGAAAGTGGAATCCCTCATGGCTGAACGTAGCTCGCACAGTGCGCAGTGGGGAACGCGTGGCAGACTCCCAGCGAATTCCAGCGTTGAACGTGATTAGCTTCCCTGTACCTCTGAGGAATAGTACCAGGAAATTGCTAACACTGTAAATTGTCTCAAATATGCACTTACTAAAGCCTTTAAAGAGCAATTACTGTATGTTAACTGAACACCAATCAACTGTAAAAACAGCAGTTATGTGGGTTTAATAGGTATATAAAGGAGAAAATCTCACCACCCTGCAATTAATTCTAAATCACATAAAAAGTGTAACTTGTACACTTATTGCTTATTAATACATAAAACATGTACAGCATGTTAAAACATTTAATTAGCACTTACATAACAGGCTAAAAGTTAAGTATCAAATTATCACTAAAATACTGTTGAGCTCTTCATTAACCATGTGAAACAACCCCCCAACATGCAGTGCTCAGGTCGTTCTAGCAATTAGGTGCTTTCAGCTACTGTTTGGTGATTTTATATCAGCTGTGTCCCATGTTCTGTCAGGAACAATGATACATTGTCCAGTTTCACTGTCTCCAAAATCACCTTTCTTAACAATACGAGATGTTCCCAAGAAAGCCAGAAGACAAAGAAGGGACAGCAGGAAGAGATGCTCCTGCGCAAGGTCTTCAGCTCTCATCTCTGTGAAGCTGCGTTTAAAAATCTGGCCAGTAAAAGCTAGGTTAACAGCAATCCACAATGTGGAGAACTTCATCAGTAGCTACAAGCGCATCAGGAGAGAGAAGAGAGTAAATCTGCAGTGAAGGTCTGCACGTGGAGGAGAAGATTAGTGGTAAATGACAGCAGCAGGCGGCTTGTGGCAGAGGCCAGGGAAGAGGGGAGCCGAAACCAGAGAGCTGGAGGCCTCCAGCATCGCCAGGAGGAGAGCGAGTGACTAGATACTGCAACGGGAGTTTGAGAAAGTACAAAAAGGGGGGGGGGCACCTTAGACTTGACTTGCAGTCAAGATGGATGCTTACTAGGGATCCCAGAGGGAAGGAAAATAACAGCCGATATATGCCATTGGGAACTTCATCCAATCATGCAGTCTGTTGACAGAAGGAAACCACAACGTAGAATTACCCTTTGTTTAGTCTAAATCAGCTGCCAGTATGCACATACACCACATGAAAGGCGAAACCTGAACACGTTCCCAGAACGTCTTCCTGAAAAAGCCATCTGCTGCCCAAGCTAATGTTACCATCCTCCCCATCACAATGAGTTTAGAAAGGATAAATTCCATTTTCCAGGCAAGATAACATCCTCACCTCAGCAACACAGCTTAAGGCTGCCAAGTGCAGTCAAGAGACCGGTTTCTTCACAGAGACTCTCAGCTTTTGCACGCAGACTCACAGAAGAGGCACACATGTAGAAGGGATTTGCATGCAGCCAGCACAGCCCATCACTCGTGGGTTTGTGAAGGGCTGCGGACTTGCACCACAGCGTCAGAGAAAAGGAGGGATTGCGGGCGGTCAGCACGGAGGAAGGCAGAGCCACCAGCAAGCTGGACAGGTTATTGGAGGGAGACCTGTGCTGTTGTGCTTCTCTGCTTGCAGAAGAAGGTGGTAGAGGAAGGACATCCAACCAGCTCCCTGACTTCCGTGGGGCAGGTGTGAAAGTGCCTGGTCAAGGTGAAGGTCCAACAAGAGAGGTCCATCTCTTGGCCCCAGACACACAGATGCATGGTTGCTTCTTTCTTATCAGAATGGGTAGAAAAGCCTCCCTTTCCTCAGAAGCATCATTTAACAGACCCCAAGGAGGTGGGCAGATCTCAATTGCCCAATTTCCCAATTGCCTAAATTCTTTGACTGTATTTGATTGCATTTTTACTCATCTTGATAGTAAATCTGAATTTATGGTACTCCACCACACCAACTTTAAAGATATGTCAGACAAAAAGTAAAAAATTGTGTGCCTTTCATTCACAAAGGTTTAACTTAAAGTAAATATTTAACTTAAAGCATTTTCCCTCTTGATATAACTGTATCTGTGCACTTACCAAGAGGATAGATTTAAATGTGAGGAGTTGTGGGACAAAGAAATGGATATTTCCTTGTGGTGGGTTGTCCTTGGCTGTCTGCCAGGTGCCAACCAAGCTGCTCCATTGCTCCCCCTCCTCAACAGGACAAGGGAACAAAATATGACCAAAAAGGTCGTAGGTCGAGATAAGGACAGGGAGATCACTTGCCAATTACCATCATGGGCAAAACAGACTCAACTTGGGGAAATTAATTGAATTGATTTCCAATCAATCAGAGTAGGATAATGAGGAACAAGAACAAAACTAAAAACACCTTCCCCCTACGCCTCCCTTCTTATTAGGCTCCATTTCACTCCCAATTTCTCTACCTCCTCCCCCCAAGCAGTGCAGGGGGACGAGGAATGGGGATTGTGGTCAGTTTATCACACGTTGTCTCTGCTGCTCCTTCCTCCTCATGCTCTTCCCCTGCTCCAGTGTGGGGTCCCACCCATAGGAGACAGTCATCCATGAACTTCTCCAACGTGGGTCCTTTCCATGAGGTGCAGTCTTTCCAGAACAAACTGCTCCAGCATGGGTCCCACCCGAGGTCATAGGTCCTGCCAGAAAACCCCCTCTCTGTGGGCCTCAGTTCCTGCCAGGAGCCTGCTCCAGCATGGGCTCTCCACAGGCTGCAGCTTCCTTCAGGGCACATCCACCTGCTCCGGCATGGGGCCCTCCATGGGCTGCAGGGGGACAGCCTGCCTCACCGTGGTCTTCACCGGGGGCTGCAGTGGAATCTCTGCTCCAGTGCCTGCCAACATGGGGCCAGCTTCTGGTGTCTTCTCACAGAAGCCACTGCTGTAGCCCCCTCCACTGCCAAAACCTTGCCACATAAACCCAATACACTCCTAATCCCTGAAAACTGATTCATGTCTTCAATAACCGTCAGCAAGAGCACCAGCCATCCTGATATCATCTAACCTGTAAAGTAACTTATTTGTGTCCTTACCAAGAGTTTGGGCAATGAGAAGCTGTTCAAAGGAAACAAATAGTTTGTGGAAGGAACATATTTCTCCTCTCCCCTGGACCTGAACGCGTCTTGAAAGTCATTGGAGAATAATGGTTCTTTTTACTCTATGACACGGCATGTCAGGTCTATATTCTTTGTTCAGGGCGTGTTATTCTTGGCCTGGAATTTGTTGTCCAGTTCTAAGGTGGGCTTAGTGTCCTTCACTATGCACAGGAGCGTATGTTCAGTGCATTTTTCAGGGCTGAACCAGTTTTATGGTTATTTTGGCAGGATCTAGCTCCATGATGCAGACAGTCCCTTCTGGTTTTACGTTCTTATTCTGGTAAAAGAGAAGGGAAGGTCTTCAGGCTAAGGCCATGGACAAGGATCCAATTTACCAGAATTTATTTTCCGGTTATGATAGACTTCCCCAAGACAACACCATTTCCTCTACTTCCTGTACCAGTGCTCCATCTAGCAAATGGAGATACTAAAACCTCCTTCTGCTCTGACAGTAAGCCACAACTTGTTTGTCCCTTAGATGGTAATATTTTTGGTGAAGGGTTTGTGCTCTGTTTGTACTACAGCAAGCACTACAAAAATACTTGTGTGACATGACTTCTTTATGTTATTGTCATGTACAAAAAGATTAGTGTCTTGTTCCATTTTTTATTCTATCCTGTAACTGTAAATCACTCTCTTTGAGAGAGCATTAGTAAACAAAGGATAGTAGCATGAAATACTAACGGGCTCTTGCTCAAATTATGACTACCACTAGTGAAAAGAAACATGAGAATTAAAATAATTGAAATACCTCATTAACAACAGAAGCCTTCCTAGTGCTATGGATCCTCCATGAAAGGGACCTTGAAATGGTGATAAGAGACATTTATAAATAGATTTAAGCCCTTGTCTGTCACTGGAATATAAGCAGGAATTAAGGTTTAGGAATTTTGAATGCAAGTTTGTACAACTCTTCCTGCTTTGAGAGGACTTAAAATCTAAATATTATAGATTTATTGAATGTTATTCACGACACAGGAAAGTTAGTCAAGAGAGGACTATCACTACCTTTAAAAGAAAGAAATCCTGGCCTGAAGTTGGATGCAATCTGGACTAAATAAAGCTGTACTGGAAACCTGCTGCTGAAGAAGCAAACAAGGTTCCTCACTGCTCACAGACAGCTAAAGACGTCTGGAAAACTTTGTGCGGAACAAAGCAGTCCAGCAATGAAGCAGCTGCACAGAGAGGTTATTTAGGAACCATCAATTTAGATGTTCAGATTAGAAATGGAGCTAAGCCACGAAGTTTTGATCAGGATTCACACATGCTGTAAGTTTTCAGTCTGACCTGCCATGGGGACTGGGCAGTATTCAGCTCCTGACTTCTCCAAAGCTTATGCACAATTTGGATCCGAGAGGATAGCTTGCACCCAGCTCCAGCTCCAAGAGATCAGACGCCTCAGTGCTGAAAAGTTACCTCACTTCATCGTCTGCTTTGAGATCAGTGAGCAAAAGCACTATGTCAGCGGGGATGGTAGTTATAGATAACTCCATGGACAGAATAAAATTAGGAAGTGAGCTTGTACCATGAGTCTGGTTTTGCATTTTCCCTTTTCCATCATTAGCTTTCAGATGACATCAGACATCTGGAAAATATAAGTATAATGGCCAGGTTTGAGATACTTAAGTTATCTTGATAAGAAGGCAAACCACCTACATGTGCATAAGAACCAACCATGAAACGGAGTTCTTGTTATTTGCAGAAAGTATGACTAGACTGCAGAATCAGTCAGTAAACTCTCATGAAGCAGAAACTCACCTGAGGGCTGGAGAAGAGCTCATCTGTATTACACCCTTGCCGTTTCATTTACAGACCTTGCTAGTCTTCATATCAGGATGGAGCTCTCTGAAATTGAATCTGAACATTTTAATGGAGAAATCTTGGAGGCTCGTCTTATTCAAGGTTCCCCTTTTGCATGAAAATCAAAATGATCAGCTCTTCCCCGAACAGATTAACCGCCTGTGAGCACAGCACTTTTCCATTGCTGAGCGATGGCGGTACCTGATCACGCTTCTACTTGAATGCAGAGTGTGTAATCACACAGTTTGCTCTCAAGGACAACACTGAGGAGGAGGAGGTCTACATTTTTTTCCCAGGCAAAGACCAGAAGTCCTCTGCTCCAGGTGAATGGAGACTCCCCACGAAAAGCAACTCTCCCACGAAAAGCAACTCTTCCACGTCTGCAATCAGAAAGAAGTGCAGGAGATCCTCTTGCTCACCAGCACACCTATACTATGAACTCCAATATTAAGCCCTGAACTCAGATCTCCTGCAATGGAAGGCATGATTTTCAGATGTTTTCAAAACCACTCAGATGCCAAAGGATGCCAATAGGCCCCCTGAGACTTCTAAAAATCCCACACTGCCATTATGAACGTTGAAAGGCAAGGACGCTGCCAAGGAATTAGTGCATTTGCTTACTTTTGCCACCATGTGTGTAACCAGCATATTGGTTTGGAGAGCCTTATCCCTTATTCCTCTTTTCCATCTCACTCTAAGGCTCTCCCAGACTGCACAGTGTCCCTGGGAACAGCCCACTCACTCTGGGGCAACACCCATTTGATATAAATTAATGGGAAAAGATCATCTCCTTCTCAGCTTTCCAATTAAATTATATGGAAAGAAATCTAAGTTACAGCATGAATCCCTGCAGAATGAGGTCCTAATTGCTAAACACGTACGTTAAATGGATTAAATAACAACATACATTTAATCTGATGATAAGAATATAATTATACTTTTGTTGCTGCTGTTAGTTGAGTTAATTACATGGGATATGATATCTACATCTGATCGCCTGTCCTTCCTCCTTTCGGTGAATAGGACACCTCAGAGAAGGATCAGGCATGTTTAAATTCGTTCACCCCCAAAAAGCTTTTTTCTGCGACTGAGCTGAAAAAGCACACGTCCCATTTTCACCTCCCCTCCAGAACAGATCATAAGGACTGATGAAGGCAAGCACAAAGATACTCTTTTGATTGCCAGATGGATTATGTCTGGTCCCAACCAAAGCCTAGCAGACAACTCTGTTTTCTTGCCTTGCTGTATGCTCCTCCCTTCCAGGCAGGGACTGTGTCTGTATAGTCTCAGCCTTGCGTGTACATGAGCCTGGGCTTCCTCTAGCACTAACAACCACGATAATGTTCTCATTATCCTCTTATTAGTCTCCTAAATACAATAGCCCAACTCCTACCAGCTCCAGCCTGTCATCTGGTTACTAGGAGCAATCCTGCAAAGGAAGGTGGAAGAGGTGATTACAGGAGCAGCTGAGGAACAGGGGAAGCAAATCTCATTTTCTAACCTGTTTTCCAGGAGGAGACTCCTATAGTAGTAGCAAGAAATACCCTGCAGCTGCAGCAAGATGGCTCAAAGACCTTACTTCTTTCTGCAGGCAACATGCTTTTAGTGCTGTATGTTTACATACCTATGAGACACCAAATCCTTGCTACTTCTGAATGTCTATTTTTAATTAAATAATGTGGTTTCAACAATCACATACCTGAGGTCCTGAAGAGTCTAAGCAGAGGAAAACATTTTCTCTGGAAATAACACATCAAAGACTCATTGCTTTACGGAGCTTGCCTTCTAATTATCTACTGGTTCATACAGACCAAAACTACCACTCCTTTTACTGCAGCATCTCTGCTAGAAGTCTTCGGTGACTTCAGCCTGAACGATTCCACAAAGACTTGAAGCATCATTTGGCCCAGTGGCTTAATATGATTTCCTTCAGTTGCAGAGAAAAGTTAAAATTTCAGTCCAACATTTTCAACACAAGCTAAATTAATTTGAGGCATAGCTGGTAAATATATTTCTCTCTTTAAACACTACTGAGAGCACAACAGAACAGCTGCAAAGAGACACATTTCACTTAGATTTGGAAGTCATGCATGTACAGTTGGCTAGACTGAGCTAAGCTCTTCATTAATAGAAGTGTAAACTCAATAGAGAATTCAAGAATCAAGCTGAGGCATATCTGCTTTTACACCAACTATTCAAAGAGGCAAATTATTTGAGAAGAAGAGAAGCATGTCTCTTCTGATTCCAGCAGCTGACTTTGTTTTTTCCTAAGCATCCTAGCTGAAATGAATCAATTGGAATTCTTGACAGATTATTTTATGTACATGAAAAATGCATTTTATAAACAACATAAGAATAACAGAGATCACACAACTAACTTTTAGGAAGCATTTCTTTTTAAGATAAGAAAATAACTTCTTTTTTTTTTAACACAAAAATATTTTACCTGTCAGTTCTCATCAGAGAAACCAAGAGTTGAGTAAAATTTAAAATGGAACTGGTAGCAAAAGTACTGTAACTTATATTACTGTAACATACAATGAATGTGAGAGAGGTACGACTCCTTCTGCTCTTGTGCATACAGCTATCAACAAAACAGATTAAGATGAGACTTTCATTAGGGACAGATTATTCCCTTCCTGCTCGCCATGGGATCTCCAGCTTTTTCCTTCAGGAGTCAAGACACTGAACTAGACAGGGAACAGGCCTGATGTGATCAATTACCACATTCTGATAGAACAAAATAGATCTCAAACTCAGTAAAAGAAAAGCGAATAGTTCTACCTGACACTTAGCTGCACACTCCATCCGTTGCTACACAATGGAGTGCATTGCATGAGAAGGTATTTTATTTTGCTTATTTTTTTGTGTTGTTTTCCTCATTTTTTTCCAGGTTGACAGAACTTCGGATTGAAGTCCTCCAGCTGTAACAAGAAGCAAGAATACTGGCTCAATCACAAAAGCAAAGCAAAACCAAAACTCCACCACACTGACATTATTTTGTTGGGTATTTCACTTGATTTGTAGCATATTGTGGGAGTGCTGGAGAAAAGGAATTGGAGGATTCAAGTTAAAACTAATTAAATAGTTTGGGCCAAGATGAAATGCAGAAATACAGATTGGTATCTTCTCCTACATGATAGCTGTTTTCTACATCTAAGATCTCTTTGGTGCTGTCCCCCGCTAATGAGGCAGATAAATCCATAGAGAATGTCTGATAAAATTTGCTTTGGTCCTGCTGAGAGATAATTGCCTTAGGTACATCATACATCACTGAGCATACATTTAGGAGGAAGGTATGCCTTTTGGTCAAAAATGATTGGACATAGGACAGGCAGAAATGCTGGCCAGAGAAGAGTCTATGAATCAGTGAGCACGACCTTGAAGTAGGTCAGACTTCACCAAAAATGTGGGCTTGCAAAAAGTCAGAGACAAGCTGGAGAAATCAAAGGTTAACAGAACACTGAAGAAATAGGAAAATAGGAAATTGAAACAGGAAATGGGTGTGGGAGGGAGTTGTGGAGGTCTCTGGTCCAGCCTCTTGCCAAAAGCAGGATTATTGCTGACAGCAGAGCAGGTCAGGCATGGCTTTGTCTGTATGAGTCCAAAAAACCACCAACAGCGAAGGTATCACATGTTCATGGGTTGACCTGCCCCAGTGCTGCACCTCTCTCCCAACAGAAAAGCTATCCTGTTGTTCTGCCTGAATGTCTTCTCCCTTTATAGACGCGCACGCACGTGTCCTGCATGTGTGATGAATCAGGCTTCCTTCTCTCCCCCTACCCTTGCAAAATACGCACTGTATTTCCACACACAGGTAAGCAGCTGCAAACTCAGCAGGAAAGACAATGCCTCCAGCTAGGCTCTCCAAACATCAGTTGATCCAAATAGGCATCAGCCTTCTTTACCAAGACTTTGGCTGGGATGCTTGCTCTTTGACTTATGACACCCAGCCCCACCTTTGGTTCACAGGGTGTTTGCAACCATCTGTTTATCTGAGGATAGTTTGGTACGTGACAGATGAGAAGACAATAAAAGGTTTACAAGCTGCCACCTGGAAGGACTGTAGCCTTCAAGGCTAAACTTTGTTTTCTAGACCACTCAGACTGAAATTCCTGTTTCCAGCAGTGGTTGGGGGAGAGGGGGTGGGGGGAGGCAGGGAATTAACCATGCTGCAAAGAAAGAAAGATTTCTCTAACATCTTAAGCCTATCTTGGACTAAAACATTCCCTTTTCCAAAACCTTCTTACCCAGAATAATTTCCTATTCAGTAATCTTGCTGCTTTGGAGCCAGACAGCTGGCTTTCATGGTGGAAAAGTCCAGTGTTATCAGAAAAATATTGAAGAAAGACTTCAGGGTGAGGAACAGTGGAGAAACTTGGGGCACTTTTCATTTAAATGTACTGAACATCTGTAATTGTACTTGGATATTTTCTTGAAGCCAGGAGACTGACTTTTGTAGTTCAAGTTCATGTGAAGTCTCCTGCGTGGCACCAGTTTCCAAGATAACTGGGCCACAAGCATCAACGTTTCCCATAGTCCCTATTGCTTCGCAAAGAGTGGACTTTCCACTGGAAACCCTACGGTTCCGGAGCTATAATCCTTACTTACTGTGACCCTGCCAATCCTCAGTGTTGGTCCCTGAGTCACAGGGTAACCTCAACTGCTCGACTCTTCTCCAGGGAGGTTGTGTGTTTGCCAGGGAGGGAGATAGCGGTCTCCCTTCCCATAGCAACTCCTGCAAAGCCTTTCCACCGGTGTGAATACGAAGGCAAGGTCTTTGCTTGGAAAGCATTCAGGCACAGTACCTCTAGACCAAAAGAAAATGCCAGCAGTCAGCTAGCAATAAGGTGGCAAACATTTACCCAGACTTCTTAAGAAAAGGAAGGACAATGAGCCTGGGAATACAGTGTGTGCAAAACACCGGTTGTCCCACGGCACAAATGCTCCCTGTGAAGCCCGGGGCTCCCAGTTACGAGAAAGGGAATTGCCCAGCAAGGCAGAGAAGTAATGTGAGTAAAGGACCACGTTAGTAACTATTTCCCTTGCCTCTTCCCTCCCACCTCCTTGTTGTATTTCAATTCAGCACAGGAATCTCAAGGCAAGTGATCCAGTCATGTTCAGCCAGAAACCTAAAACTGGGAAGATCAAGGGCTTTGTTTCAAACTCACTCAATCCTGCCACTGAGGTGAATGGGATAATGCAACTGTGATACTCTAGAAATCATCCCAAGGTCTTTCATTGCATCAGTTACGTAATTCTTGTTAGTGACGTACCACTGAGCAACCCTTTTTCTCTTTAAACTGGTAGAAGGGCAGGTTAGCTCTGGGCTAGAACATACAAAGTGCGAATTATTTGTAGGTCTCCCTCATGAACAAATGTTTCCAGAGACCACTGAAAAAAGGCAATGATGTCTAACAGCCCAAAATGCACCCCCCCCCCGCCCTGTAAACATAGCATAAGGAAATAAGTATTTTAACAGAGAAATATTCTGACTCCTAGGGAGAAAGGTGGAAACGTGTAAAGCTATCAGGTGATCAAAGCCTTCATACTGTTTAACATCATACACATTCAGTTGAGATCCAGTTCCAGTACAATCAAAAAGCTACTTCAACTGGAAACAGGATCTGATTAAAACACACCCAGCGAAAAACCTCTGACATCTTCTGAATGTGCATTTGAAAATCTCTGTTTAGCAACGGAAGATTCCAAGACAACACCACAAGCATCATTTTAAGTTTTCAATGGAGAAAGAGGAAAAAATAATGCCTCCTGCTCCATTTTCTGGGTTTATATTTGACTCCGGTTAAGCACAGCCTCAATGCTGGATCCAGTAGGTCATCAGATATTGGAGCATACAGTATCCCAACTCATGAAGAGACGGAGTTGATAATCCAAATACCAGCCTGTCTCCATCTATTTTGATCTTTCAAGACAGCCTGCAAAATTCCTTCATTTCTATGTTTGGGTTCAGGACGAGTCAGCAGACCTTGGCAGTGTGCCCTTGACCTCTAATGGACGTCAGGCTGGTGGACATACAAGGCATTCTTTGGGGATGTGGTAGACCCTAGACCTGTGTGAGCTCGGGGAAGTCACCACCCCACCCCCAATCCAAAATTCCCTGTGAAATAGGGGAGGAAAGGGTGCAGAGGGGGAAAAGGGTGCTTTGCGTCCTCCCACAGCTGCCCGCTGCAGAACCGGTCACTTGTGCAGACCCGTCACCAGAGGAGCCAATACAAAACTACACACACACAAGCACACACTCTTAAAAAGTTTTTATTAATTTTCATTGTTTTTTTTTTAAAAAAAAACAAACCCGTCAGTGCAACAGTTCAGTATCCCCTTCCTATCCCCCATCAGTAAGCAGTAATTTTAAAATCAGGAAATACCGAGTGCTGAAGCCAATGGGTTAGCATTTTGCTATTATTTCCTTCTGTCAAACTCTGAAAAAGTCCTCTGTATAAATTAAACAATGAAAAAAATGTTATTTTCAATTCTATGTCATTACAGTCAACAGAATCATAATAATGCATCTAAAATGTGTGTCCACAATATATCAGGTATACATTTTTTGGGAAAAGAAAAAAAGGAAAAAAAAATATGACATTCTAGGCTTGTTAAAAGGATAATGGTCCCATATTTTTTATTAACAGGTTAGCAAAACAAAATCCAATGGATTACAATATTTACATGTTATTTGAAAAATAAAGTAGTGATAAAAGCATGTCACAATCATTATTTCTTTTTTTTTTTTTTTTTTCTTTTTCATTTTTGGTAACCATTACAAACACCCAATCCAGGTATGGAACTGTTTAAATACATTTGAAATGAGGCCAATTAAAAAACAAATACAGACACAAAATGTGTATTTATACTTGTCCCTCCAATGTGTTTTTCCATGATGTTCCCTCCCTACTTCAAAAAAACAACAAAAAAAAACCCCAACAAAAAAATCAAAGGAATCCCCTTAACACACAACTGATGAATCCCCAAAAGCAAAACACCATGCTTCTCAAGTAGCACTTATTCCACAAATGCAACATTTTTGCCATCAATTTTATGTGAAGCTCTCTAGGACACCGTTTCCTCAGCAGCTTCCTATTTTCCCCCCTCCCCCTCCCCCAGATTCCCCCCCAAAACAAAAAAAACAAACAAAGACACATGCATTTCTAAAACTAGGTTTCAGTCAAGTACTTTCTACTTTTTGGAAAGAAACTCTTTTTTTTTTTTTTTTGTTTTTTTTTTTTTTTTTTGTTCACAATCAGAGCATACCACGGGCACCAGATCCTGTATTCGCTGCTCAGGCAAAATCCCTGTTGAGTTTGGTGGGCTTTCCACCCGAGAAGCAGTGCAGGATCGGCCACTTAGGCATGCAGGCTCCTATTCGTTCTACGCTGCTCCCCTCACGCTAAAATCTAAGGAGGAGGGGAAAAACTTAGCAACTCCATCTTGAATCGAGTAAAAGTAGTTCTCCAGGCTCAATGTCGTATGTAACTATTTCACCTCCGCTTGCGAAAAGATGTGTTAACAGACACCCCTCCCTCCCACCACACCAAAACAGAAAGAAAACACGCACACCACAGACAGAAGAAAAAAAAGGCAGCCAATCTTAACAAAAAGTTACTGGTGTGAGACTGATAGATGTTAATATGACAAGCAACAGAACGGTTATGAGGACCTATGTGTTTGGCCCGCGAGCTGCATAGCTGTGCCGTAAGTTTGGTTCTTTAGTTTTTTTAAAAAAAAGTTAAAACTTCTTTGTTATCTCCATATGTTTAAAATCAACAACAGCAACAACAACAAAAAGTTCTATTCACAAGATCTAGTCTCCTTTCCCTGTCCCCCCCTCAAAAAGAAATGCTCATTTTACATGAGAAACTTAATTGTGCTGTATTTGTAACACCTCAGGCTGATAGAAAATAAACATGTGGGAAACAAAACCGCACAATCAGTCACGTGAAATCTATCAAATCCTAAAATTATAACTGAATACTAACAAACAGCTTACCTGGAATAAAGGATGACAATTCACAAACAGTTATCTAGGAATTAAAGTCTCTCTCTCTCTCTTTTTTTTTTTTACTAAAATAATTAAAAAAATCACAGTATTTTAAGAAATAAAACCCACACTGGGATTTTAAGCACAATTTGTTTTCCTTTCTTTAAAACGTTTTTTTTCTTCCTCCATTCACCACCTTGCCCAGCAGTCTCTCTACATTTAACCACAACAACAACAGGTAGTACTGACAAATGCAGAGATCTCCCTTGGTTAATTCTGAGGTACTAGGAAACAGGTGACTGTTTTAAGCAAAGCAGTTTCTGTTTTGTTTTTTGTTTTCCTTTTTTTTTTTTTCTCTTTTTTTTTCTTTTCTAAAGCAGTTGCATTCAGTCTGGAAAAGCGTTATGTATTAAAACTAGAAAAACGCACGCAAATTTGTGCGTTGAAAAGTTGTCCCCCCCACTTCTTCCAAGCTCACGACGCTTCCATTCACAAACAATCCAAGTCTCCACTGCAAAGCACGATGTGTAATGTAGGAATATGGGGAGTTGCTTCATTAGTCCAAGATGAATATAACTTCCCATTGTCAAGATCCAGAAGAAAAGATGCAGTGATGTAATGGAGCCACTTATTCCATCACTTAAATAACTTTAATATACACACACTCACACAGGTACCAGTGCTTTGAAAATAGATCATTCAGTCCTAAAAGCAGCTTTATTTCTTCCTTCTGCCCACCCCACCCGCCCACCCCACCCCGTTCATCACTGTTCAAGTACGTTGATTAGAATCACACCAAATGCTTATTCGTTTTTGGCCTCCGAGTTGTCTTGGAGAGGTTTGTCAGCAGCTACCACGCTGACTGCTGTTTCACTGTTGTGGGAATAGTCCACCACCATCTTCTCAATGTCATCTTTTTCTTCTGGCAGTGTGCTAACAGTTTCTCCTACGTCCTCCTTTGGCTGGCTGTCCTCACTGGTCCTGTGCTTGCTCTCGTTCAGTGCCCTGGAAAGCCGAGTGGCAGAAAACAGAAACACAGTCGATACAGAGAACAGGAAAGCCCATCTGTGTGTATCACACAAGGGAGAAAACCAGATCACCTTCTAAAAAGGTAGACGCAAGCAGCCACACCATTGCCACCTCAAGCTCAAAAGGAGAGGCAGTGGAATGAAGCTACAATGGGACCCATGATATTCTAGCTTTGAAACCAGATCTTTATTTGCTCTAGACTGGGACAGATACACGAGATGAGAGGGAAGAACCCCAGTTCTGACTTCAAAAAGTTTACTCCCCTTTCCCTAGTCCCTTATAAACAAGACTTACAAGACACCAAACAAAGGCACGGGAAAAGAGTACTTTTCCCAAGGAGTTAATGATCCAACAGAACTTTTTACGAGTTGCAACATTTCAAGTACTTATATTTAGGCAGACAAGATTAAGGGTAAGAAAAGTAATATTTCTCATCCCATTACAGTTAACCTACAATATTGTATTCAAATGTCTTCCACATATCAACAAACTTGAATGAAATCTACTCTTTGAAGAAACTCTGGTCAGCAAAGAGATGTCTGCTACTGATGACATCTTCATCAAAAGAAGGAAAATGTTTGTTCCAGAGATGTCTGTCTTATCTGTGATGCGTATCATCCCACAGTGTGCAAACTGCTATAGAAAGGCAAAGCTCTTCACTATGAAGATGAACTAGTGAACTTCACTATGCATATTTTAGGAGGAGTTCATGCAGATTGATTTTGCTTCCCTTGAAGGTCTTGACATTTCTCTGCACATAATTCTTTGCACTGCTATGAAAGTTTAGCTGCAAGCATGCAAAAGAGATAAAACAATAAAGGCAAAAAAAACCCCAGTTCCTTCCTAGAACATTCCATATAATTTTCTGCCATTTTTATGCTGTTCTGCTGGAAGGCAAAATCAACAGTACACTCAGGTAAAGTTAATCCTGGCCAAGTGGTATTCACCTTGGGACAATCTTAACTTTTAGAATCACAGTTAAACCCTACAGCCTACAGCCACCCTGGGCAGCAGAGTTAAAAAGGATGAACAGGAACTTCCCCCCCCAGAGACATCCCAACGACTGTATCCACACTTGTGACAGACAGAATTGTTCTTCATAGAACCGTGTTCGTCTTCATCACAGGGCATTTTGGGAGGCGAGGAACGGGATGGGGGGAATGCACAGAGATCTACTGTTACCTTTGACTGTTTGGCAAAGGAATGTAAACCAACTTACATGCCATGTCTCAGCACATGTCGCTCCCACTCAGAGCCTTCTGTAAATGATCGGCCACAGAACTCGCATGGGAAGCGTTTCTCTGGAGCACTGCTGTCAGGAAACATCATGGGATCTGGAAAAAGACAGCACAGCCCGTGAATTCAGAAGTGCCAGGGGAAGAAGGGACCACTGTCATCCTACTCTGATCCCCTCTGCTGCACCTTCTCATTCCTGAGAAGCAAAAGGGCTTACCTATCAAATAACTGTGTTTGTGAAAATGCAATTCCCCCAAAGCAAAGTGACATTGCAAGTGACAAATCCCATCCTAAGTCTTAAAGCATCTCTGCAAAGAAGGGCGACGAGTTACTACCCCCTGTTCCTATATATCACCAAATGAGGAGACTGCAGAGTTTTAATTCAAAACCAAACCGGAGAAGTTTAGGGCTGAAATGGCTCGAAAGCAAAATCAAAAAAACCACTAAAGCCCATCTATAATTTTTGAATTGGTAGTACAAATTCTAGGAAACAAAGACTTGGTATATTTAACATGCAATCCTCATAATAAATAAGATATCCCCTCATCATGAAGTCCCGTGGGTTAAGTCCTGCATCTTAACTGCCTAGGTGTTTCATCCCATCCTAATCTTTTATACAAAGTGCTTGGGGCCTCATTTGCAGAAGTGTCAAGCACCTAGTAATACGAGTAAAGTCACTCGCAGCTCAGGTAGCGGTATTTCTGAAAGCCAAGCTCCATGTGAACACAGCCAGCTTTAACAAAAGATGAAACATTTTCTCACAAATTAAGAAGATCACCACACAAGCCATTAAAAATAATTGCATGGACTATCTCACTTGATTCTTTTGCTGGAAATGAGACAGCACCATCTGCTCGGAGCATTAATTCCTTAGCAGGGATTATCTTAAGCAAGAAATCAACAGAATGTCTTTCTGACTCCTCCCAAACCACATAATAAAAGAAAAGGGATTTTGCTTCATTTCGGTTCTGATCTCTGCTCACTTGATCTCTTCACTCTCAGATTTACCCTCTTCAGCATCAGCCCATGATCTTAAAATTGCCCACACATTCCCTATTATCCATATGTAAGTCCTGTAAATGCATTTTTTGTGGCACATTTCTCACTAGTTAGCCTTTACTAAAGTTCTATATGGAATGGTTCTTAACACCACTTTTTGCCTCTTCCCCCTGAAAGAAAAAAACCCACTTCATTTTTATTACTGTCAGTGATCTACTATGTGGTTAAAAATCACAAAGCAAGGTGCTGTGTCAAGAGGAACACCAGAAAGTAAGTCAATGCCATTAGTTCAATTTATGTCTGGATTTTAACGCCTTATGTGTGGTACAAATTTATAAACACACCACAACAGACAGACTAAGCATGGTACAGGGGCAAATATTTATGGAGGGTAAGAGTTAGAGGCAAATGCTGCTGTTCTGTACAAGAACATACCGACTGTATAGTACACAACAGGAAGTTTATTCTGGGCCTCTGCAGAGAGGAGATGCGCGACATAGAGGCTGCTTTGCTCCAACAGGGAGGAGCTGGGGTTGTTCAGCCCGGAGAAGAGAAAGCTCTGGGGAGACCTTGTTGCAGCCTTTCAATATATAAAGGGGGCTTATGAGAAAGATGGAGAGAGACTTTTTACCAGGGACTGTAGTGACAGGACAAGGGGTAATGGTTTTAAACTGAAAGAGGGTAGGTTTAGATTGGACATAAGGAGGAAATTTTTTAAGATTAGAGTGTTGAGACACTCGAACAGGTTGCCCAGAGAAGGTGTGGATGCCCCATCATTAGAAGTGTTCAAGGTCAGGCTGGATGGGGCTTTAAGCAACCTGATCTAGTGAAAGAAGTCTCTGTCCATGGCAGGGGGGTTGGACTAGATGACCTTTAAAGGTCCCTTCCAACCCAAACCAGTCCATGATTTATACTTGCAACTCCCATTAAGATTAGCAAGTGTCACACTAGTAAATCCATCACCTCTTCAGAAAACACTATCTTGTTCACCCTACTTCCCGATCAGTTTTGCTTCTAGGGCTGTGAATTTGGACTGCTTCCCTGGAGAAGCATCAGAAGCTGCTCTTCTCTGGGGCCTGCAGAAGAGAGGCAACAGACTGCACAGACACCTGACCTCTCTGCAGTTTTCCTGCATCACACACATAAGCACTCATGGACATTTATTTTTGTCTACTATGGAAAAACACCTCTTGATTCCAGTTACTGCTAAGACCAAGACATAAAGGTCTGTAATGACAGACAGTCCCTCTGGGATGCAGTCCGTACCAGGGGGAGCTGTTTTTTCCATGGTGTATGCCACGCACGCTCTTTCCCCGCCTCCCCCCCACCCCCAACTTCTTCATCCCAGGTCAATATATTTTCTACTGTCCTTTACCAGCAGCCAACGACTCCCTTCCTTTCCCGTCCAAGATAGCAGTTTTCCTTTCCCGTCCAAGCCAGCAGTTCAGCTCTGCTGAGCTCTGCTGCCCAGCTCCGCCTGTTCACATGGACAATAGCCCTTCTTCGGTCCACTGTCCAACAGCCCATTTGGAGAAGCAACACACTCTTCTTTGCACCTTCAGTACTGCACACACCAGCCTGAAGTCAAAGAGGCGAATCTAGGCAGCTGTTTGACTCACGGGAAGACATCTTGGTTCTGCCAAAGTTACAGACTTCAGAGGGATCAGACAATATTTGCTTCCCGATACTCAGAGCACACAGAGGCACTCTCAGCAAATCCCACTTCCTGCTAACACCACAAAGGCTAGAACTGTCAAAAGCATCCAAGTGGCAGACAAGATTACACAGTTGGATGTGGTCTGAAAGCTGTGACAGCATTAGGCACTGTGATAGGCTATATGTAAAACCATCGGCCTGGTCCTCTGCTAGCAGGGCAAACCATTTCTGTGTTAGAACTATCTTCTGAAAACCCATAGGGAGGTGTCAGCATGCAATTCAGCATCCAACCACATCTTCAGTTCCTGTCTCACTGGGACATTTTTTGAAAGTGTACCCTGCATCTTGCACCTTACAGTGGTAATCCACAACTTGTATTGACTATATTTTTCTAGACAACTGGATCTTTTCTAAATACACTTACTGTAGTAGGCATAAGGGTTTTCTGCATTTTCTACCTCTTTTAGTATAATATATTACAAACAGTAACAGATTAAAAAGGAGAAAAAATAACAATAGTTAAACATTGACCCTACAGGGCAGTCAGGAACGAATTGCTGCAAAACAAACTTGGAAATATGCATGATTTTTTTTACACTGGTCATCTGAACAAGCATGCAGAAATCATTTTAGCCAGTCACAGATTAAAAAACCACAGATACGGGTGAAAAAAGTACAAAATAAAAATTAGAATTATTAAGATGCTATACTTTGCTTAACTATTGATCACATGAAACATGGGGATAACACTTATCTATAACCCCTGCAAATTTAAATCTCCAGCATAGAAGGTGATATTTTGACATTTTCACAGTGTAACCTAAAGGCAATTTAAACAACGAACTTCACCTTGGGCTGTCCCTCTCCCCATGGTGCATTTACAGCGATTTGTAAGGCTTGGCAGATAGCACCTTCTCCTCCTTGATCTAGATACCATGGCTTCCAAGGTCACTTCAGCACCTGTGCTTGTATGTAATGCTAAGGTAATCCTCACAAGGACAGCATGACTCTTCATCCCCTGCTAGCTGTGGGCCTATACAAAACGTTAATCAGCCTGCTACATCTGCAACTAAGGTGAGCTGGTCCTTTAGTCAAATCATTACACAATCATTGTTCCAGCCATGAAGTTCTGAGGGTCGAAGCTGTCCCCGAACAGACACCCAAGCATGTTTCCACGAGTTACTATTTGAAATGCATATAAAACAAACATCCCTTTAGGTCCTACTCTGATTTTTCTACTGCTGTACCTAAGATCTTGTGAAGGATATTTTTCATTAAAACATAAAGAGTTTCTATCTAACTCGCTTCCTTTCTCATTTAAATAAAAGCTATCACTAACCACACTTGAAGTGAAGTGCTGGTGATAAGCCAGACCGAATTTATGCTGCAGGGACGCTAAACAAAAGCCAAGATGCTGGGGCCTTGCTATTAAAAGGTAAGCAGCATGATCTGAGCCCCTCCTGTTCTGTAAACAACCTGTGAATCCAGAAATCAGAATTTTTCAAGGTCTGAAAAGATGTAGGGAGACACATGCTCTTTTGTGAACAACTCCTGAGTGAGTCTGCAAGCTGAAAATTCAGGGGGGGAAAAGATAAACATGGTGGCATACCTTTAGTTAAAGTACATAGAACTTGGCTAACTGCGGTCCTGAGGATCCAGAGGGTGGGTGACCCCAGAAGCCTGATGTTCAGACATCACAGGGCTAAAGATGTTACAGAGTTGCGAACATACTGTATTTGACTGATAAATTGTGCACCAAAGCAGACTAGACAACACACAGTTTACACCAGATACTGCAGTAACCTGGTTTTCATGGGGGAAGGCTGTTGGAACGGAAGGACAAGAAATCCTTATTTCAATTTACAGAGAACTTACATTTTCCCTGCTGATCTAACTTTGACCAAACCAAAAGCATTAGCAAGCACATGGCCTAGCCTTGCTGAAGTCAGTGGGATTAATCTTAGACACAAACTTAGGCACGTATTTAAATACACAACGGTACAGGTGGGACATTGACCTGCTGTGGCTCCAGAGCTGCCAACTGCAGCAACTGCAACAGGGCTGACTGTCTGACAAGGAATGCCGCGCACAGAGCTAATAACAGCCCATAAAAAAGTTTGGCCACGACCCCTTCAGCTTGAACAATGCTGAGTGAAAAGCTGAAAATTGGTTACCAAAACAGAAA
Source organism: Phoenicopterus ruber ruber (assembly GCA_009819775.1). NCBI lineage: Eukaryota > Metazoa > Chordata > Aves > Phoenicopteriformes > Phoenicopteridae > Phoenicopterus > Phoenicopterus ruber. Next base: position 53,877,781 of record CM020246.1, read on the forward strand.
ATCTGACAGACCACTAAAATACTCCACTTATGTAGTTTTCCAAGCCCTTATAGATATTATCTGCATGGACAGATAAGTCACAGATGCTATCTGTCTTTTCTCATAGTACGTATTTTCTTAATGGACAGAAAACTAGTAATAAGGATTAGAAACACGAGATTCCCCCAGAAGCAGTGTCTTCACAAAAGCCCCATTCTGCTCCTGCTGGCATGCCTGCATGGCTCTGCAGGAATGTGCTGTAGAGTCAACAGCTGACTTTGCTTGGTGGGACTGGTGGGGCATGTTGCAATGCAGAAAAAAAAAAAAAAAAAAGCTGCACTGACCTCTCTCTTCAGTCTTAGGGCTTAACTCTTCTTCTTTTTCTTCTTCATCACTGCTGGAGCTCTCTGTTTTCCCCTTCATTTGTTCCAACTGGTCCAAGTTAACCCGTCCAACCAGCTCAAAATTACGACTCACCTTTGAAAGAAACACTTTTGTCAGCAATCAGCATAATCATCAGCTAATTAGAAAAGTCATCACATATGCAAAACAAAATCAAGTACACCCCAAAGCCTGCTCAGGCTGAGGTGACATGCAGTCACCTAACGAAATTAACACACATTTCTTTTCAATGATAGTGATTCTTCTTTTGCTGTTTATTCTGCATTTCTCATTTTTGTTTTTCAAAAATTAATGACATTCAGTAAGCCCTCCTCATTTCTTCCTGGTTTTGATGTATTTAAAAAAAAAAAATCCAAGAAATGCAAAACACTAAGTTGTATCCTCTTTTTACGGGACCATTCAACTGCTGTGATCAAACACTGCTATTGCACATCCACACTGGAGGGAAATTCTTTGTGACTGGTTCATTCAGCTTCATTCATGAAAGGCTGGGTCTTTTACTAAGCACATGGCTGCTGTGTGCCACATACACTTTCACTCATTAATAACAGATTAATTTTCATTACGAAGGGCTGCAAAGTGCTTTACAAACTGATACACAGACTATAATGGGAACACTTCACCCAGCAGTCAAATTCAGCTAACCCTAGGGTGAAATGCACCAGCTACTTAACAGCTCACAGCAGCAGCATGAAAGGAGCAGCTTAGGGCGCGCAAGTCAGGAACTCCACCACATCCAACAGAAACAGCAGAGGAACAGACCAGATTTACAGTAGAGGCGGAGAGCATGGAGCATGACCAGGACACTAGGGCTAATACTTGTTGGATGACAAGTGCCCTCTGAGCTCATTGATCACTGCTGGGAAGGATTTTGGATTCATCTTTCATGCAAAGAGACAGCCCTCCAGCAGCACAGGCACTGAGCCACAGAAGCAGGGAGGATGGAGACGGAGGAATGAGCACAGTACAACACCTCCTGCAAGATGCTGAATGAAATATCAGCACCCACTGACTATTTTTTATCCCTCTGTGGGAAAGGGGATGTGAATGAACCTAAGGAACATGTGAATTAGACTGCAGTACATCTCCAAATAGCAAACTATCCTAAATGCAGTGGTGTGCAGATTCCTAGCACTACTCCATACAGGCAGCTGTGATGAGGTTCTCTGACTTAACACATTACCCACTGAGATTTAAACAAACAAGACCACATGCAAGGCACTTAATTCAGCTCAGCTCATGCACAGAACTCTTTAAGGTGCAATATATCACTTGGGTATCTAAGCCCGGAATTTGGACACAAAGTAGCGAGATATAAATTACCAAAGAGCAATGTCGAAAAGATACCCTAAACTACTGGCACCATCACCGCAGGTCCGGATTGGAAGGGAGAGCTAAGTAAGGAAATAATCTTCCCAGCCTGATGCACTGTGTCAAAAGAATGAGGAATAGGGCCTCCTGGATACGCCAGGTGCCTTGCTGTGGTGACTAGGAGGCGTGGAGCATCTCACATATTGTGTGAATTTCAGAAGACTCTCCAGAAGTAATAAAGATGAGGGCAGATAAGCACAGCAGGCCAATATAAGTTTACAGAGTTTGCTTTTATAAGACAAATGTTTTTTAAGCATGAAAAGTTTTGCTGGGACTTCTGCTGCTAATACCATCAGTATAAATATATTTGGCTGTAAGAAAAGCATCGTTCAGTCAATGAAGCAGGAGTGTTTTTAGTGAGGACCTGGGCAGCTCAGCTCCAACAGGTGGAGGCATATAGCTGCCTCCCCTGGAAATGCGACAAGGAAGCACTCTAACAAATACTCCAAAACACATCTCAGTTCAAGAACTTAAGTGTCTCTCAGCTACAGAGCTCACAGTTACAGAAATTTCAAATCTAACAGTCTGTGGAAAGACCCTAATGACTTCTCAAAGACTGGATCAGGTCTGCACTCAGGCACTCCACAAAAACTCCAAAGCAGTCTTAACTTAGGACCTGGTTATACTTGCTGTTTATCTTTCCCTTGTTAAATGTAAACGGGGATGTATTGCCCTCTTTGTTATTAAAATATGCATGGCATGTCACGCTGCTGAAGTTGCCAGAGCAATCTTATGTTTGGAATCTCCTGCCTTTTAGAGAGGCTGAATCACACAGCCTTAATATTGTTTCACAACCCTTTTTTTTTTTTCCCTGTTTAAATAAACCTAGTATACACAAGTGCCTTTTCCAGATAATCATACTGTGCATACAACAGTCTGCCAATTCTGATCAATCTGAGCAGCTTTAGAAACCCTCAATTTTGAGTTTCTAAAGAAAAAAAAAAAAAATAGAAAACAGAGGAAGAGAACCCCAACATGGGATTAGTTCCCAATTTGGGGACGGAGACAAAAAAAATCCCAATGGCAAGCTGGCTACTCAGAGTTGACATGCAAGTAAACTAGTACAGCATTTGCAAAGAGTAGACTGCTACAAATTAAAACTATTTGGATGTTACCTTGTGCTCATCTCGAAGGTGAGCGTCCAGCTCCTCTGTGTGTTTGGTCTCATAGTAGCAGAGTTGGCATTTGTAAGGTTTCAGTTCATTGTGCTTCTCTATGTGCTGCTGCAAGCTCTCATCACTGGAGCAGGTAAAGGTACACTTATCACAGCGGAAAACAACTCCCTGCAAGTACTTTGACAGTTTGGAACGGCAGACTTCAATGGGAACGACCCGCTCTTCTGTAGGGACAGGATAACATTCACTTAACAAATTTTATGAAATACCAGGCCCACATGTCACCAGTTCGCGCACAACCACCCACATAAGGAATAGGATATGCTGTATGGGTAGGCAATCTGTCTATAAAGGAATGGGAGCTAAGCTGGACTGACACAAAAAACACAAGACAGCAATTCTTCCTGCAATGACAGGGTTAATCCTTCAAGGATACAAATGCAGGTGTCCTCACAAACATGACTGCTTATTGGGTAAAGAGGATGGGAATGGAGGTTTTGGGGCAAATGAGACTCCATCTGCGAGTCAGAGTAGCGGAGCCTGGGAATACAAAACCAGCCATAAATCAGCCAGACCAAAAGTCCATTTTGGTTCAGTACTTGACAGCAGCCAGGAATGGCTGCTAGAAATGTAATAAACAGGGAAGCTGCAGGGTGCTTCCCAATGCATCACCCTGCTAGCTCTATAAAAATCGGAGCGGGTATCCTCACCATCACATCTAAAGCTACTCTCTGGGGACTGAGAGGGTAAGCAAGGCAGCACCTTTTCCTGGAAGAGGCTGGGCAGTTCAGCCAGGGGCAGAAACTTCCCAAACACCCACAGCTTTCAGAAAGCTTAGATCCAAAAACTGCACGCATGTCATGCCACACTTCCCACAGTTGAGATCATGGATACAGGCATGTACTGAAAATGCTCTTGCTGAGTTTTTAAACTCTCCACTTCTTAAACAAAGCACTGATGTTTTACAGAGCAGCAATTAATTTCAGTCATTTGACAGAGCCGGAATCCAATGTGCGTAACACTCATCCACTGTGGTTCCCTGAGCTGTGTGCACAAGGGAAACCCCAAATTTGACCCTTCAGCTGAGGGTCACCAGAAGATCCTCATTACGGGCTTTTATTACTCAACTAGCCTTTTGAACTAGAACACTGAAATTTAGTACTGTTACTCCTTATGGACTGCAGATTAAAGGAGGAGTTTGATCCTCCTCATGCAGGTTCATCCCTAATGACAGATTAAAACAAATGAACAAAGAACCAGGCCTGAATCTCAGATGGTAGACATGATGAGGCTAGGGGAATGTGAGACGCGGCAATCCACATATGGATCTGAGCCAATGGGCCCTTTTCTTTAGTGAGAAGGGTAATATAATCTCCAAAGACAACTACAGAAATACAAACTCCTTTAGGGTTTCTGGGAGGTGGCAAAAGCTCCACTGCTCATTCACTTTTGGCCAATCCACATGCCACCACGGCTCACAAGACTTTTTCTACAGCCCAACAAAATATTCTATCCTGCTCAGTTTCTCCCTGAACACAAAAGTTATCCTATCTCATAACTTCCTCTTTGGCCACTTCAAAAAGCAGCATTTTTCCATAAAGCTATGCCTTAAAAAAACCCCCACCCTGTGGACTTGTAATTCTTTTCTACTAATTCTTTTCTACACCACCAGCAGCTTCTCTAGCTTTAAAGACACCAAGTTGTGGCCATTCAGGGTGGAAAAAGGGGAGAGAAGAATAGGGTCTAAGACACAACAGAATTTAAAGCTGTGATTCTGGGGTCATAAGAATCATAGAATCATAGAATCATAGAATTGTTCTGGTTGGAAGAGACCTCCAAGATCATCGGGTCCAACCATTAACCTAGCACTACCAAGTCCCCCACTAAATCATATCCCTTAGGGCCTCATCTAAACGCCTTTTGAATACCCCCAGAGATGGGGACTCCACCACCTCCCTGGGCAGCCTGTTCCAATGCCTGACAACCCTTTCGGTAAAGAAATTTTTACGAATGTCCAATCGAAACCTCCCCTGGCGCAACTTGAGGCCATTTCCTCTTGTTCTGTCGTCTGTTACTAGGGAGAAGAGACCGACCCCCATCTCTCTACATCCTCCTTTCAGGTAGTTGTAGCGAGCAATAAGGTCTCCCCTCAGCCTCCTTTTCTCCAGGCTAAACATCCCCAGTTCCCTCAGCCGCTCCTCATAGGACTTGTGCTCCAGACCCTTCACCAGCCTCGTTGCCCGTCTCTCGACACGCTCCAGCACCTCAATGTCTTTCTTGTAGTGAGGGGCCCAAAACTGAACACAGTACTCGAGGTGTGGCCTCACCAGGGCCGAGTACAGGGGGACAATCACCTCCCTACTCCTGCTGGCCACACTATTTCTGATACAAGCCAGGATGCCGTTGGCCTTCTTGGCCACCTGGGCACACTGCTGGCTCATATTCAGCCGGCCGTCAACCAACACCCCCAGGTCCTTTTCCGCCGGGCAGCTTTCCAGCCACTCCCCCCCAAGCCTGTAGCGTTGCCTGGGGTTGTTGTGACCCAAGTGCAGGACCCGGCACTTGGCCTTGTTGAATCTCATACCATTGGCCTCAGCCCATTGATCCAGCCTGTCCAGGTCCCGCTGTAGCGCCTGCCTGCCCTCCAGCAGATCAACACTCCCTCCCAATTTGGTGTCATCTGCAAACTTACTGAGGGTACACTCGATCCCCTCGTCCAGATCATTGATAAAGATATTGAACAGAACTGGCCCCAATACTGAGCCCTGGGGAACACCACTTGTGACCGGCCTCCAACCGGATTTAACTCCATTCACCACAACTCTTTGGGCCTGGCCATCCAGCCAGTCTCCTACCCAGCGCAGAGTACACCCATCCAAGCCATGGGTAGCCAGTTTCTCCAGGAGGATGCTGTGGGAGATGGTGTCAAAGGCTTTACTAAAGTCCAGGTAGACAACGTCCACAGCCTTTCCCTCATCCACTAAGCGGGTCACCATGTCGTAGAAGGAGATCAGGTTGGTCAGACAGGACCTGCCTTTCATAAACCCATGCTGACTGGGCCCGATCAGCTGGTTGTCCCGTATGTGCCGCGTGATGGCACTCAAGATGATCTGCTCCATAACCTTCCCGGGCACCGAGGTCAGGCTGACAGGCCTGTAGTTGCCCGGATCCTCCTTCCGGCCCTTCTTGTAGATGGGCGTCACATTTGCCAGCTTCCAGTCAACTGGGACCTCCCCAGTTAGCCAGGACTGCTGGTAAATGATGGAGAGTGGCTTGATGAGCACTTGTGCCAGCTCTTTCAGCACCCTTGGGTGGATCCCATCCGGCCCCATAGACTTGTGCGTGTCTAGGTGGCGTAGCAGGTCACTGACCATTTCCCCTTGGGCTACGGGGTCTACATTCTGCTCCCCATCCCTGTCGTCCTGCTCAGGGGGCTGGGTGCCCAGAGAGCAACTTCCCTTGCTGTTGCAAGGGAACTGAGGCAAAGAAGGCATTTAGCACCTCAGCCTTTTCCTCATCCCTTGACACTAAGTTTCCCTCCGCATCCAATAGAGGAGGGAGATTCTCCTTAGCCCCCTTTTTATTGTTAATGTATTTGTAGAAACACTTTTTATTGTCTTTTACGGCAGTAGCCAGACTAAGTTCTAATTGGGCTTTGGCCCTTCTAATTTTCTCCCTGCATGACCTCACAACATCCTTGTAGTCCTCCTGAGAAGACGACTTTTTACAAGGTTGTTGCAGCTGTGGGCTTTTGAACTCACTGAAATAAGTGATGCAGCTGGTGAAAAAGTCAACTGACATTTTCAAAAAGAATACTAATTAAAATATTTGAAAGTTCACTTTTCCTCTAGCACTTGGCACAGATTGAAAAAGCTAAAACATGGGATGGTATAAAACTTATTATCTACCAGTCTGGAGTAATACAGCATTGCCTAATTCATATTAGCAAAACCTATTATCTCACAATCTCACACACACACACACTCTCCCCAAATCAAAGGTAGCACAATAACATGAGAAAAGCAAAATAAACATAAACATCAATTCTAGCCCAAAGGATTCCACTTTCAGCAGATGATTTAAAACTTTCACATGATGTATTCATGTCAGTGAGCTTCCTCCAAGCAATGATGTTGGAACTTGCAGGGTTACTTGGATCCAGAACCTCACATTTCATAAGGTGATGCTCTCATCTCCAGCTTGCCCCTACAAAGCTCTGTTTATTTAATTACTCATTTAGAATGCACTTATCATATCTGGGCAACTGACAAAATTACAGCAAACCATAAAGCCCCATACACAAATTGAAAGAGGTAGCTTCTTTATCCATGTGTAGACTTCTTCAAAATGCAGCAGTATCTAAACAAAAACTACTGTATACGCCTCACAAAAAGATGTCCTGAATTGTGGAACAATTTAGTGAGAGGTGTAATTAAAAAACAACAACAAAATAAACACCTAAAAAGCATCATCTTGGTTTAAGAAATCCAATCGTTCCATTAGATTGAAATATTCAGGCTAATTGTAATGCAGATCAGAGATAAAACTGAAAGGCCATTAATGCACTAGGTATTTGCAGTACAGTAACTCAAAGCAGACATACATTTTTCTGGTCAAGGCATTCAAGAGCCCATGACTCTATCAGTCCCTAGTTGTAAGGAAAAAAAAAAAATCTTTGCTCAGCAACACACCACAGCATATACAAGTTATTTCCTTCCCTTAAAGGTAAACCAAGTACAAACAAAACAGCCCTACTATCTAGACACAGACCAATTATTTGGCCATATTGGGTCTTTGAAAATACTTATTTTTGCCTGCAAATCCAAGCTACAGTTACAGAACATGTAGCACTTGCATTCCAGTAGCCAAAAGCAAGCACAGCACAAGGGTTCTGCATATATCAATGAAGCTGTGTGTACAAGGGATAATGCCAGCAACAACCACGTGCAAGGACTCAGGAAATGTAGCAATGAAGCCTTTCGGGAGGGAGATGAATTTGAAAATTTGACTTTTTTATCTTAAAGTTACTATTCAAGAGAAACGGGTGTGATTTATATTAAATGGAAGAACAAAATCACTATTTGTACTAGGAAGAGAATAAAATGATCGCTAAAAGAAGAAAAAATAATGCCCCAAGGATTTTAGAGTAGACCCAGTAGTGATCTTGGTAAGTTGCTTTCAGCCCTGGAAAGTACCAATGTGTGATGGGAATGCTACTGGAAGGGATAATGAAAACTAATTGCACTGTCCAGACTAAATTAAAGGCCTCTGCTGGCCACAGAGCAAGAGTTCACTGTCTCCTCTGTGTCTCCTCTCCCCAGGCTTGCCTGTCAAAAACGGCAGGAAGAACTCCAGAGCCAAACTTCTTCTCTTCACCTACCTGCATAGCAGCCTCTAGCTGTGTCAGTCCCCTGCTACCTGTAATGAGTCTGTGCTCCATCTGTACCCACAGAAGGGACAGTGAACTGCTTTTACGCTGATGAGGAATAGGTGATACATGGACGAAGGCTCTTGGAAGCTTCCTGTTTGCCCTCTTTCTTAATGGGAAGCAAATTCCTTGCCTAATTTTTTCTCACTAGGCATCCAGGCTTCTGGCTGATAACACTTTAGCCCTGTAAAACTGGGCTTCTGTAGCCACTCATTAAGAGGCAAATATACTCTCCATTTCAAGCACATGCTGTTTCACCAAGGATTAGGGGTACAGCAACTTGGAAGTAATGTAAGGCTCATGCATCTGTAAACATGGCTTTTTACACAGGAGGAACATTAACTATGAATGGATCAAATCCTTTACTCTTGATTTTACACACTGCACCACTATCTACCTCAAAAATAATTTTCTTGGACCACAGCTCAGGGCTATGTCCTTGTTTTACTAATGCAATGGCTATAAAAAAGGAAGGCTATCTCAGACTACATTCACCATCCCTCATTCCCTCTTTCAGTGCATGTTAAATCTTGTCAAAATTGTCTGCTTCAGCTGCCACACAATTATACACAACGGTAGGTTTTTTTTTTTAGCTGGATATACGCACCAGAAAGAACTTTAAGGAAGGATCCTACTTCCTTTATTACCTGGATGCTTGACGCCAGAGAAAACCCTCATCCTTCCCTCAGTGGCCTCTCAGATTCTTTATCAGCTATAATCCCATTTGCATTAAAACTTCTTTTACTCTGTTTTACCTCTGCCAGTCCTCTAGTGGGTGTACCATTATGTCCTTTGCTATCAGCTTTGTTTCAGCAGCACAATGGCTCGAGGTTGGTTTGTGCAACTGAAGCAACAGCTCTACAAAAGAACAGATCCACAGTGTCACTTACCTAGGAGGTAACCACCTCCTTGCAATTGGTCAGAAACAGCTCTGTACAGGCAGTACAGCTGCTTGAGCTCATGAAGCGCTTTCCCACTTCTGCAACTGGACATTCCCAGTGTCAGGCCTATGCATGATGGAAAATACCCTAAATAAGACCATCTACTTCTCCCTCAGCCTGTCTGTCTGTATTTTAAAGGTCTGGCAGTGTCCACTGGAGCCCTGCCACAGCCACAAAACAGAGCACACCTCAGCAGCACTTGGAACTGCATGGTCCCTGCACAGGGGTTAACTAAACCCTCCTCACCTCTAAAGTGAGCTAATTCTAGAGTATGCCCTGAAGCTGGGCAAAATCCGACACAGCAACACCTTCAAAGACAGAAAGTAAAAGCTGAAGCATCTGCCAAACTGTTACAACCAAATAAGGCAGCTTTGTAATGTGCTTTCTGAATCACTGACAGGTCATTTTTCCCACATGTTCCCTCAGAATAGCCCTGCTAGCAGATAGAAATTTGTATGAACTCTGCCAACCTCACTGCTTTGGTACAAGAAGGACTTTAAGCTACCAACACGGAAAAGTGGTATGTTACAAAGAATTACGATGAGCTTGTCACACCAGGATCTCCTCCAGGAAAAAGATGGCATGCAAAACTTGTGTTTGCTCACCACCAATACCCTACTGTGAAACTCTGCCCAACCTGCAAGCAGGCAGAATGCCATCCCAACACATGGGTTTGGATTTCGGCAGCCAACAGACCATCTACAAGCATCAAGTGTGATAGCTATGGGCAGGAATCCCAGCCCAGAGAGCCCAAACAGCTGTCTCTTCTGAGCTAGCAAGCCCGCAGTTAATAGAATATAGAAATCCCTAATCCCACTTTTAGCTGTCTTAAAAAAAAAAGGGAGCGGTGGAGATAGAAAAGGAGTCTTAAAGAAAAAGAAAAACAAAAATATGATAATTCTTGTTCTGATGCTAAGAACCCTGAGGAGAAAAAATTCAAGGAAGTAATCAAGGGATATTTTGGGGCCTCTATGGTTAGTTGATACACCTTGTCACAGAGTTTATGATAGCAAGGTCTTTATGATAACAAGGACATAAGCAGGAAATAACTCTGGCCTAAATCAGAACTGTAAATTAGGGCAACTCTTGCTAAACAGGTGTTTGATGACTGTTAACCTCTCTAGAGGAAAAGCTTAAAAACAATTTTAAATCTGCCCTGTTTCAGCACTAGCTAACTTTGAATTTTACAGGAAATAAATAAGATGCATCATTTAGAAGTGAAACAAAAGATATGCAAGGGCTGATGACGTACTCAACACACTTGTCCCCATGTACAGAGAAGGGAAAATTTAATGCGTACAGAGACGGAAAAATGTAATGAAACCAGTCTGAAAGACAAGGGCGTTGTTCAGCATTCCCCTCATCAGATACAGACAGATACAGGGATATTGTTACCTCTGTGCAGAACTATATGGTCAATCATGTTGCGTTTATATTTGGTGTGATATAGGCAAAGAGGACAGCGAAGGTCTTTGGGTCCTTCCTCAGGAACTGCCGAATGCCCAGCTTCCACGTGCATAGTAAAAGCAGATCTGTGAAACGGGAGGGAGAGATGGAAGCAGTCAGAAGAGGTGTGCAGGGAACGATGAAGTGTCACAGCTCTATAAGGGACGTGTTGTGTAAAATGGTACAGATACCACTCAGCCTTGTCTTCACAGTGCCACATGGCATTTCAGTGGGCCTACTCACATGAGTAACACATGAGCAGAGGTATTTGCAGGCTTGTATCCTCAAGTAACAAACACTCATCTGACAAGATATTCTTTTGCATGGGTTGCTCTATAGTCACATTGCTATAGTTAAGATAGCAAAAAAATTCCCGTCTTTCATGCTTATTATTTGTCTTCATCCTGAAATATTCAGTGTGCTTTCCCTGGCAAAGATTAAATTTTTAGCAAGTTGAACAAAATCTATGAACTGTTCTGGACTTGCAGAGGTGAAGACAGACTTATTTCTGGAGGCAGATAACATCCTTAACCACCTCTGTCTTTGTAGGACAAGCCCAAAACCAGATAAAATGTTTAGATTCAGGATACAAAACAGACTTGTGTTCACAGTGACTTTGGCACTGAGTAGTTAAGTTTTAAAGCATCAGCTATATGCATCGGAAAACCCAAGACTACGAATACTTTACTTATTGATGTGGAGGAATAAATGAATACTCCACACTACTTTTGAACAAAAAATTTCATGCTGGCGTTACATTGGCTGCATACTTAAAAGTTGCAAGACACATGCATACAGAGGAAATTAACTGTACACCTATCTAACCACAAGCTCAACTACTGAAATGAGAGGTGTCTGTAAACTTGGGGCACTTGGTCATTTTTAACTAAAGCAGTGTTAAAGCTTGCGAAAGCTAAGGAGCTTGCCACATTGAACTAGAGTTAGAAGTCTCTTTGAAATTCTTACAAGACTGTTAGCTTGAACACAAAGCAATTTACTAACGCAACTGGCTTTGGGCCCAATTCAGCGATCACTGAATTCTACAGGTGTATTTCTATCAACTTCAGTGAGTGCTTTCATGCATTTAAGCTTCTACGGTGAGCTGAAGAGGGGATTGGTATGGGGTTTTTTGCCCCTCCTCCTTTTTTTAAAAGGTGGAAAACATGCTGTGCTTCTAAAAGAAGCAAGACTTAATCCCTGAATGTTTGACACACCACATGAAAGAACACTACTCCCTTATGCAACTATGAACGTATTTAAATGCTGCTTGATTTAAGATGATTTCATTTCATCCAGGTAGAAGAAAACAGCACTCGCAAGATATGAACAGATCGAACGGACCTGGCAATTGCTGGTAATCTTTAAGACAGAGAGCAATCAGGATATAAAGCACAAGCAGCAAATTTTACCATAGAGGCAGCAAGGGGCTGAAGCAACAGAGGCTAGAGACATGTAACTAGAGGTTGCTTTTGTGTGGATTCTCTCAGGTTTGTGCTCAACATTTTCTTCAACAGAACTCCTCCCCTTTATCCAGTCATACTGCTTTCTGTCACTAGTCTCCTAAGAACTCAACAAGTTTGAGACCTCAAATGTCAGCTGAGAGTGTTATGCTTAAGGGTCCAGCATATCAGGAGGAAATGATGAACAGCACAGGTGCATAGGCCTTTTTTTCCTTATAGAACAGCAGCTAAAAACACACAAACACACACAGCATCGAGTTTTTAAATTTTGCACATCTAATTGGATTTTCTGAAATGTCTCTATGTGCTATCAGATATGCTAGAGAATGCTTTGCATTTCAGCTGGACAGATGGGGGGAGAAATAAAGTTACATGAAAGAGGTTTCTTCAGAAAGGTGATATAAATTCTCCTGTCTCCCTAGGACAGTCGATTGTCCCATGCTTCATGCTGGTTGCACCAAGAAGTGACCTTATTTTTGTAGAGAAAATTTTCACACTTGAAGATAAGGATAGCCCTCTAATTGCCTACGCTGAGGAAAAAGTACTACCTGTACCATTTCCTCCAGCAAGTAAAACCTACTGCAAGGACTTACTGTGCTTTCGTCTGCAGCAGATGGTACCGGCTGTTGTAGGAGAGAGGAAAATGGATTACATGGATGCTGCTGTGATCTGGCATGGCATTTCCTATGTTCCTCTCCCTGGTCAGCAGTGGCCATGTTTCTGTTAGCTACAGCCAGCTCTCAAAGATATCAGAAGTCTTTTCAAGTGCTAAAAAACCCCTTATGAGTTCAGTTTATCTGTTTTGCACAGTACTTACTTAAAGCCTGTATAAAAGGAACAATCTTTGCACTTGAAGAGTTTTTTCCCTCCATGCTTGTCACGGTAGTGACGCCGAATGCTCTGTATGTAACCCGAGGAGAATTCACAAAATTCACAGTTAAGGATGGCTTCTGTTTTTTCCACTCCTGCAGCACTCCCAGAAAGTGGGATTGGGCTGATGTTGTTGTTGTTCCTGGCCAAAGCTGCAGACTGGTAGTGGTTCAACTGCTGCTGAACATCAGGAGGCTCAGAGTATGAAGAGTCTGTAGAGAAACAGAGGGAAGTTGTTATTCCAGATGAATCAACAAATCTAAAAAGGTTTGAGGCCTGCTCCAGCACCTACTGGCTTTCAGATGGGGTTGATCAAGATGTTGGTTATGAAATCTTCTGACAGCTTTCTGAAGGGATTAAGAAAAAGAGGTGTAACACTTCTTAATCTAACTTAACGTGTATTCTACAATTCAAAAGGTGATCAGTATAAATTATGCTTTTTAGATCTCATTTGGGGAGGAAAGAAGTGACAGATTTAAATTAAAAGTAGTCTAAAAAGAAGTCTGGTTTTAAGACACTTTTAATTTGTGAAGGTAAAGCACATTAATCATACTGCCAAGTGTTTATGTGTTTGGTGCATAAATCAGACCAAATCCTCTCAAATGTCTTATGCCAGTTTACACTAGATGAAGATCCGGCACAGGCTACATGTAAATAGCCTATCTAAAAGGAAAGGGGGGTGGGGGGTGTAGAAATAAATGGATACTCTTCCCCACACATTCATGGAATTATTTTAGAAGCCAAAGTTAACTTTAGCAAAATGATACAGTTCTACTTTGTCGCATTTGAAGCGGTCTTCATAAAAGGTAAATTCAAATTCTCCTAGCTGATGATGTTTGAAATGAAGTCATCATTGGAAAAAAAGATATTTAATCATAAATTCCAGTAAAGCAAACTTCTAAACCACATGTCCTTAGAAGCTGCTAAATTTTGCTATACTGAGAAAGATCTCTTTATATAGATATGGCTGTATAGACGCATCCCTGCTACAACCCAGCAGAACTCTGTCACACCATTTTAATGGCATGTGCAGAACCACAGTCCAGAGATGTCTCAGTACTGAAACTGAAAGCTATAATACTTTAGTTGGACCCCCCCAAAAAGGAGGGAGGGAGGGTGGTGCTGAACCTTTCCCAACACACTGCTTGAATGTAGAGGTTAGGAATTCATCTGCTTTGTCCTATATAACCCACAGCTGCCCATGAATGGCACAAATGAAAGCAGATGAATAAAGCTCAGATGAATTTCAGTGTAACTTTTCTGAAAAGAAGACAAAAGGCTCTTTTCTTAAGCTTTCTGGAAGAAGGAAAAAAAAAAGGCAAGGGGGGGAGAGGTTGGGATACAAACTGTACCAGCCACCTCCTGCTTTGATGGGTACTTCATTTTCCAAAGCTTAATTCCCTGAGGCTGGATATGTAGGAATTCTCTAACAGACATACTTGTGGGAACTTAACACCATCCATTCTAACCAATTAGTACGAGAAACAAAAGGCAAACAGGCCTATACAGCGCTCAGTGTGGGGACTTCTCCACCTGTCTTCAAAAGACTAAAATGCTTTATTTTCTCACTACCACAGAAGGGGGTTATACGTGCCCAAGAAACAAAAAACAAACTAACAACAACAAAAAAACCCAAACCCACAAACAAAACACAAGCAGAAGATAAATGTCTCCAGGCTCCCCTGGCTTCATCACCAGGTGTACAGCAAAGACAAAGGCAGAGACATGAAAGATTCTGGTAAAATGTATGAAATACTTTTTGTTTTTCCTATCCAAGCCTCATGAACTAAGGCTGGATTACAATGCAGCATTTATCATCTCTTGTTTCCAACACTTCTACAGCAGGTTTGCTCACCATGAGGGCTCACAGTGAGCTCCACCCGTTCAAATGTCAAGGCTTTCTTTTCCTTGTGTTTGAAACAGGCTCCACTTTACTTTGGCACAGGACAGGCCTGAGGATCTGCAAACCTCTGCAGAAGTCTCTTCTCCCTCAAAGGCAGCAACCGTGCACTCATCCTCTTTTGGAACAGGACCTAGAGGCCCCAAATGATGCATGGTTCAGAGCAGATTTGCTGACTTGCGTGTCTGCAGCTTGGTGTCTGGGCTACCAGGTTCAATGCTTCTAAAAGCTCAAAACACAGTTAGACAGATTTCCTGACAAGGATATGACAGCCTAAAAAAAGTTCATAGCACTGAAAACAGTTCTTTTTGTATGTGTACTAGTCAAATTACTTGTAGGATACGGATTAAAGTCTAGTTTGTAGCTTACTGTTCCCTTCCTCAGGAAAAAGGGATCAAAAATTTCCATCGTATCATCAAGATTCCTAGCCAAAGCCTCAGTGATATCCACTGCTAAGAAAGTTACAGGTTTAAAAATGATTATTTCAGAACAAGGAAGTTTTGTTGTTGTTTGGAAGATCTACTATATTTCAGATGTTTTTACTTCCCCTATCATCTGGTTTCTATTATTCCAGCTTTCAAACTTTCAATCAGATATTTACATACTTCTGTGGAATCTGGTATGTGAAAACTGCAAGAATAGATAGCTACATGTCTATTCCCACAGAAAAAAACCGCACGAAGTAGCTTTCCGTGTCATCGCGAATAGCCAAAAGCAAATTCTACCTTTAATGTTTGAATTCTTACTTTCTTTCAACCAAGATTCATGCTGGCCACCTTACAATTTTTAGTATATTTCTCCATTAAGATAGTTATGACATTTACAGAAAAAAAGCCATTAAAAGCTTATACAGAGAATCTTACACTTAAACAATGGTAGCATGCATGTCCCTCGTTCTGCCTGTGTATTCTTCCCCTTTTCCCTTGCCAAATGCTTTCATTATTTTGCAATCCTTCTGGAGTGCAAGATTTAGCACTTCCTGAAGAAAAACACTCAGGATTAACACATGTGTATAGGGCTTCTGTTGCTTTCTGAGAAGCAGCTTGCCAGACAGCTATCCTAGCATGCAGGAGCAACCAGCTCCATCAGGAGAGTCCAAAGCTGACTAAAGGCATGGGAGGTTTTCCACCAACTTCAGTGAACCACACTTTTTCGTGCCCACTCCAAAACCACTGAAGGCAGCAGAAAGATAGGAACTGACTTGAGTTTGCTTCCAAACATGCGTTTTAGCACACAGCACAGAATGGACTGCCAGCAAACAAGAAACAGACGATAGGGTTGAGGTTTGGGTTTTTTAAATTTGTTTTTTAAAAGCAGTACCTGAGAGAAGGACTAGGGACGCAAACCCACAGCCAAGGAGCAACAACGCTGCCTTAAACTGGCAAAGCACTTCTGCACTTCTACATGGGCACCTCCTCTATTCCTGCTGGGAGAGTTGGGCTGATGTTCCAAAGAGCTCTGCATGTACTTCAGTGCTGGGCTGACTTAAGATGTTGACCAAGTATTATAAAAGCCTCAGCATTTACTCAAGCCTCACGCTGCTGTGCACCAAACTGCTGGACACCTTTTGGCAGTGTTGCTGCAACAACAGGATGCCTGGATGTAAGAGTGGAGAATGAAGGAGGAAGAGAGCAGAGCTTTTCTCTCAGAACTGACCAAGAATTGAGTCATGGCTGTACACAATGGAAGTTCCACCTCAGTCTTTTTCCTGCACCTCAAATACAAAGAGTTGGGAGCACTCCGGGAAAGTGTTAACAGCTTTGACCCAGAGCAGGAAGAGGGTCTAAAAAAAGTAAAATGGCCTTAGAAACCTACATCAAAGTCTGAAAGCAGAAGAAGGACATTAAAATAAGCAAAGAGAACATTTAAGAGACTTTGTATTAAGTGATGTAAAATATGAAGACAAAGAGAAAACATGAAGGGGAAGAAAACGAAGACAAATGAAACACCAGGAAGTACTGATTACATGTTAAGGGAAAAAAATGGCATTTTTTTTCTTTGAACAGCCACGAGGCAGCACAAGAAAATAAAGCATGTTCACATATGCAATGCAAGGAAAGAAAATGGAATACTTAACCCTGACTGATTTAAAACAACCAATCAAACAAAAAAAGCCCACACCAAAACCACCGAGATCCATTTTAAAAAGTAATTTTATCCAAAATGAATGGAAGGACTTAACCGTGCAACTCCAAAAGCAAGGTAACAGCATGGGATGATCTGATGTAAAAGGAGGGACACCTACAGTCATGCCAAGAGGCAAAAATTAACAGTAATTGATGTAGTAAAAAATGGAAGAACAGCAGTGATGCTGCCAATCTCAGTTTTGAGATTTCACATATCACATCTACCTACAGACTACCTGCACAGGAAAAATAACAAGGCTAGCAAGTAGTGTAATCCCTGCCAGCACCTATGGATCTAAAAGACCACAGAATCTACCCTTGGTATACAACAGCATTCTCATATCCAAATGCAGAAATATCTAGTTGAAAGGAAAGCAGCAGAAATGACTGTCCACATGGTGCCTCATCAACACAGCCATATCTAAATTACTACTGCGTGCTGGTAATAAGTATGTCTTATAGTGTCTCTGCACGGGGTGAAAAGAGACAGCATTTCCAGAATGCCTAAAACACTTAAATGCCTGGTAAGTCATGTTGCCACTCTGAAAACTTTATTCAGAGTACAGACACAAAGACTCACACAATGAGTGTATCAGAAATACTGGAAGTTACTACCTCATCTAAAAGAGCATTCACCATGTTCACTACAATGCAATGCAATTGCAAAAATGCAGCTTGATACACACCTGCATACCCTGGGATCATACACTGGGGAAAAATATACAATGAAAACCCACCACAGAAGCAAAATGAAAATCCAAGTTTTTATGGATCCTCTGCAGTATGTAACATGCTTCAGATACCTAAAAGAAGAAAAACTTGGGATCTTTTCAGAAGAAAAAAATAACTAAAGATTCTGATCCAGATACATAAATTTACTCAGAAATTAAATGACGTTGTAGTTATTTGTAGGCATTTTCAGACCTATCAATGAACACATATGCAACAGCAAAACACACTAAAACAAAGACTCCTAAACCAAACAACAGCAGACCAGAAATACACCTGGACATGTCTTAAGTAGGAGACACTGAGCAGCAGTTGAGAAACTGGAGGAAAATAGTACCTACTAAAGGAAAAAAAAAATCAAACCATTGCTTCATCCTTCTAGGGTGAACAGCACTAGACACATCCAATGCAAGCATTTGCATGCCTGAACAATGAGGGGTAGGGATGGAGGGAGAAACACTGTTCAGGAAAAACAACTGTTTGAGTACACTGGAAAGAGTGCTTATTGCGTTCGCAAACTACTAATAATTGAATAGCTCAAGGACCAGAATGAGACAGTATGAGATAAAAATGAAGACACCATGCTTTCCTGATACATCCACAGAGAAACATCAACCAAAGTCAAAAGAGATCAGCATTTGTACGATAAATGAAACTGGGGAAGAGGATGTTTGGCTCCTGAGATAAGAAAAAAACAAAGAGAATGTATAAATAACAAAAAGTGCTTAAAAACACGGCGGGGGGGGGGGGGGGGGGGGGGGGGCGGGGGGGGGGGGGTGTTTATGTAGTAACAATACAGACCTAGGACATTATGGATCTGTGAGGAAAAAGTCCTAAAGAGATAAAAGGAAAATATTTGGAACGCTATTTAATTTTCGTTGAATTCATTCACATAAAGACAAGATTTCTATGAAGAATGACAGAAAAAATCCAAGGAATTAAGACAAGCAGCAGACAAATGGTTTCCTCTGAATAGAAACATATTTGTGAAACCAAATCAAGATGCAATACTATACCAAAAAATACCAACAAACACAAAATATATGGCCAAAAGCACAGAGGATTGAATTACTAATAATTATTATTTTAAAAGGCATAAGGTAAGGCTAAGAGTGGAACTCATGAAATTTAGGAACATAATCCCTTCTGAAATTCAATGGGACTGAAAATTACCAGCTCACTGAGTGGTAGCATAGCATATAGTCATGAATGGGAACAGCTTGAAAAGTGGGAAGGTGGCAAAGCAGGGTGTCATACAAAGATTGTCAAGACTACACACATTTGTTCACTTTATGCCATGCAGCACTGACCTGGAAGGAAGAATATGTGGGAGGGTGAAATGTTCTGGCAATAAATTAAGCTGAGGGGAGGGGAAGATAGAAGAGACTAAGATTCAGAGGGATGCAACAAAACATTCATGAAGAAGCTTAGGGAACCATACAATACAAGGAAGTTTTATTCATTGCATGTTTAAAAACAGAATACGAACCTACTCCTCTACATACATTCTGATTTCTACTAAAGAACCTTTACATTGCTACGATGTTGTGAACGAGATGTAATGGAAACAAACTTTGTGTCCTTGTTCGCACACTCCAGAAGACAAAAGAAAAGAGTAATCACAGAGGAAACAAAATAAAGCCCTGGAATAAAATTGCCATTTAAAGGATTTACACCAAAAAACCCACCAAACCCCCAAGCGCAAAAACTTTGTTGGAGAAATTTATTTCAGCATTATCTGTAAAGGTCACTTTTTGGATCATTTTGGACCAGCTTTTGTGAGAAAGATATTACATATATGTCTAAGCCTCAGAAGATGGCAACCAGAAAGACACATGGACTATGCAGTCTTATTTATTCAAAAGAGGTGAGAAACTATATCCATGTTTCTTTATAACTTTGAATTCCCTTTTGAGTTATTTGCACACCTATCTCTGAATGGAACTGAGACAGGATATATGCTATGCAGCTTCTTGTGTTAGTATCAAAATCATTTCAAAGGGACATAAATTTCATCTAAGAAGAAGAAAATAATGAATAATTCTATCATCTGAATTCCTTTACACAGAGAGAGTCTCATACTGCTGGCTACCGAAGAATCTTGATGTTTCATAGTTGAGATCAAGGACAGAGTGGCTCTAATACTCTGTATAAGATGAAGCAAAGGAAAGCAGTAGAAATTGTATAAGACTTAGGAAGGAGTAATGTAATTGATGAAATAAGTTATACCATATTATTTCCATCAGAAGAGAAATATCAGTCTAAGAGCTTCCCATGCCCTCCTGGTTTTGAGTATCCAACACAAACAGGAATTCCTATTAGCATTAGCTTTCAAGACAGGCACAACATGGTCATGAACACTGCCTGAATCACTACCCTGCTCTGCTAATGCTGTGATTTGGAAGGATCAGTTTTAGGGGTCAGGAAACACTTCATCATACAGCCACTTAATTTCTAGTTATCCTTTCTTTTCATCCATCCATCCTCCCCACAACAAAATTTCTTTCATTGCTTCAACACAATTCTAACTTTCCTGCAGTTCTTTAGGTGTCTTGGCCACATAATAGCCACATACAGGCTGTACACAACCCTCCCGTTATAAACTAGGTTCTTTCAGTAGCTGCTCTACCACTTGCAACCTTCGCAGTTAGTGCCAAGCTGCTACAGCTTTGTAACCCCACTGGTTGCTTTGCCCATTGCTGTTTTTGCTTATAACACAGAGATTATGCGTGAGGAATGCATTGTTTCCCTTGCTCTGGCATTCATGCTACTTCACCTCTGTTTATCCACTGCCTTCTGTTTAAAGGACGTTGCAGGCCGAGAATCTGCTGCCACTGGCTTATACTGGGTGAACAGTTCAAACTGTTGGTCATGTTTCACTCCTATATTCTTATCATTCGTTATTCAAGGAATAAAATTCCATTGTCTAAATACAGGTTGGCACTTAAAACCAAGACTTCTGCTACACGTCAAACATTGGGATCTCCATGTGCTTACCCTTTTTCCATAAAATGCATAAAATAAAAAGTTGTCTACCTATTCCTTATTCTGTTGAGCTAAACGCAAACCTCATAAATTGAAGTGCACTTACAGAAGAGAAGAACACAAACAGATCTGGAAATAGCTTTAGCAAGATGCTGATTTAAACAATCTGCCAAAAGGACTTACTGGTAACAGGTTCTCTTCTGAATTCACAAAGATTTCCTACTTCAATTGATTCTTCACTCAAACAATAATCTACCGAGCAATTTTTTTTTTTTGGCATCGGTAACCAAACCATCCTTATGCTATTATGCTCCATGATTTCCTTCTCATTTTTAAGGGCAATTCATCAGGTATTTTTCAGGAGCACTCCACATTTCCCTCTCTATTGCTCTGGCCCTTTAAGTATCTGTAGTAATACAAACAAACAGCCACGAACATACATGCTGCTGTCTCCTAAATGGTCACTTGCCTCTAAGCTTGAAATGAAGAGGGGAAAGAAATCCAGCTTTATCAAGTGCTACTTTTTTGCATTTTGCTTTAAAACTGGCCCTAAAATTACAGTGACAATATATGGGTACTGAGGATCCATTCTAATCACAGAGCTCAGGAACTTGCAATTTGTTCTGGAGACCTCCAGCATACACTTTGACATTATTATTGCCAACAGAAAGGCCTCATCTCTATCACCAGCTCTGAACTCAGATCACTTCAAGCAGTGTTTTCAAGCATTGGTACCGAAATGTAGTAACAACGTCCCTTAAAGAAGAAATAAAACCAGCTACTTAAACATCAAACTTCGGGCTGCCAACGATGATGATGACATATGTCCATGGCAACAGAGCTAAAATGAGCAAAGGAGTTTTACCTCTCCATCAAGCACAAAATCCCTCTAGCAGGTTTTAGATCAATAGAAAGTAACTGGAGTCTCGGGGGACAGGGAGAATATCAGTTAGCTTACACAAGAAGGCTACTAACAGGTGTGAACAATAGCCTGCAGAAATGCTCTCTTGCACAGCATTGGTCAAGTCATACCACGTATCCCTTCACAGCAATAGCATCCTTTTTACTCTGTATAGAGTGATCACAAATTCCAGGGACAGCAGTAGTACGTGACAGCTAAGAGAGCATCACCTACTCCTTCATCCCCTATCCTGAACATAAAGATCAGAGCCAAAAGAAAGCAAAACCTTGGGAAAAAAACCCAAGAGGAGTCTAGATATGCACTTTCTTTCCTCTGTGGGTGCAATCAGGTCATTTCTGTCTGCTCAGAAGGAATCCAGAAGATGTTTCTTCGTTCATTTATTACTTGATCTACCCAAACAACTTATTCTGTCGTCTCTCTACCCTAGGCAAGTCTTTCAGTATCACATCAATCCCATTGCAGCAGGCTGGCCAAATCCATACAAAGACTGACAGCAACCGTCTTCCAGCTGCATGAGTTCCTGTCTCCATCCTGTTGACTCTCAATTTTGCCTTTACCCATTCAGTTCAAGCACAAAAAGCTCAGGACCAGAAAAGAGCACAATGAACAAAGAGATGACACTCCCCTGAGCACAGCCAATGACAGAATAAACATCTCTCTCTGTTCCACTAGCCACAAAACTGTTCTCAACACGCTGTAGGAAAAGGCCAAAAGCCAAACAACTATACACCAGTGAAGAGAGCTGCAGAGAACAAGGTCATCCCCAGTGCCTTAGGTCCTCGAAAGAGTGAGGAGTTTGTTCAGTAAACCTGGAGGAGAACAAGCCCTGCACTTGTTCCACCAGTCCCTGCCAATCTGATGCAGGAGGAAAGTTCCCATCTGGTCCAACATCTGATAATTATTTTAATGCTGACCACAAGAAGTGAGACACATCAGCAAGTACCGGAGAGTTTTAACAAGCACTGGCAGGCAGTGTGGCCACTGTCAGCACCTCTGGGAAGGAAAGACAGGCAAAGTCTGAGGGGAAAGCAGAAACTTGCTCTAGATTAGAGAAAGAAGGAACACAGATGGGGGGGAAAAAAAGTAGCCTGCAAGGAAGAAGGGTTAATCCAATACTTCGGAGTGAGCATGCAGCATCGCTCCTATGGGGCACAAATGCAGAGAAACAGGCAGAACAAGTAGACAGCTCTTTGCAGCCTGACTGTAACTACAAAAGCAGAGGCATCTTCTGTTCTGCAGTATGCAGATCACCATCTTGCATCCTTAACATGGATGCTATCCTTCCAACTCACCTTGCAATGAAAGCAATTAGGTATTGAAGCTTTGTCTGAATTTGCCCTGTAGTCACTACTGGCTCTCTGCCTCTCCAGTCAAACAACAGTCAAATGAAAGGGTCTCAAACTTCAGAAGAGTGGGGTCCAAACCCTTCCCCCCCCAAAAAAACCCAAACCTCAAACTAAATACAAAGAAAAGGCTATTCTGCTCCAATACAAGGTTTCTTCGCTGTGAGGACTCTGACTGTTGTGGTCTTCCCCAAACAACAGCAGCCATAAAACACTAAGACACAGTAGGAACGAGAGAGAAGCAGCACCAAAGATGAAGAGGACAGCCTTAGGAACTTTCTGCCCTGATTGGAAGGTTAGAAAAATATCCGTTATGAAGAGCAACAGTGCATGTGAATAGAAATAAACAAATCAGCCACAAACTATGGCATGGACTAAAAAAAAAAAAAAAATCGGGGTAGTATGTCTGAGCATATGGAAAGCTCGCCTCTCTTCTGAAAGGCTGAAGGAAGAGGGAGATGTGTGCCTCTAGGGCTGAGTAGATCACTGTAACAATCCTGCCTCATTGGCACCAGCTGAGAGAATTTTGTTGTAAAGGCTCCTTGCTTCCCACTGTTCTCCTCTCGTTCTAGTAGTACATGAAATTGCTTTAGCAAACCTGCTAAAGGCCCTTTGCACCCCTCAGGATTTCATCTGCCAAGCGGCATAGAAGACACACATCCTGATTATGCATTATCCACTTTGAAAAAGTGTACAGAAATGGGAAGTGATTTACAGTTCTTAAACAACAGTCCCAGAAACAGGAGTTAGTCAAGCAGTTTTGTACTCAGCCTAGCTCTGGCAAAGCAAGCAGATGTATTTATATTTCAGTCTCTAGATGAGGCAAAGTTCTTTTCCACTGGCAAAGGCTAAAGTTCAGAAAAGCTGGAACAGGGCACTGGGTGTTTCACTTAGCAGTTTTCAATGCATTTGCTGCTGCAAGTAATTAAATTTAATGAAGATGTTGACATACCATGTACTGGGAAACTCAAAAAATCTCTAGTTCTGACCCTGCACGTGTTTTGTGATGTGTGCTGGTATTAATGATAGATCCTGATTGGTTTGCACAACAGTGAAAAGCATGATTATTGAGCTTCAAGGGCACACACAACGTATGCCACTTTCTACACTTCAAGAACTAGTTACCACTAAAAACGAATAATCTTGTACAATAGCAGCATGACAGAAGACATTCAAAGCTACAACCAGGTCTGTCTAGTCTATCACTTGCACTTCACTGTTTTATTTTGACAATTCACTATTCTTTATCAGTAAAATTAAAAACCTATTCTTTTTAATTACTGCACACAGTCATGATACAAACAGATTTATAAGGCTCCAAATCTGCCAGCCACATGAATAAAGAGTAGTACTTTGCTCTACAACACAGGCCAAAGGCGATATTTTCACAAAATAAAGAGCTAATCAAAAAAGCAGTAGTACTAGCCAGGGCAATTTAGGGCAAGTATTTTACATGCACCCAATAAGCTTTTGCTGAGGGTGAGGTCATAACACAAAACCACTTATCAATTTATGGAGTCATTCTGCTTTATGGGCTTTATGACAATAGGTTGCACTCATGGATTTCTCCTTTCTGTAAGAGGAAGGCAGTCCACCACCTCCACAGCCCTGGAATACAAGCAAACACACATAACACCAGTGCTTACACAAGCAGCATCTGTTGCCACGTGCTTTCTGCTTAGATGATGATCACTTTGCAGATAACACCTGTTGCTATTGTTCCTATTCCTGTTTTCCAGTCACAGAATTTTAGTGTCTCTGCCTTGCTTCCAATTCTTCCTTATTGAAAGAGACAATAGTATTCTAATGTTATGCCTTGACAATGCAGGTTGTGGGATTCCATTGCCTTACACTCAAGTCAACAGGAAGAGAACTGACCCTGCACAGTGCAACACTGGAAACCCTTATCTGTGACACATAATGTCCCACAGGATGACAGTATCATCAATACAACCCTAAAACCCTTCTGGGCAGAGATTAACATGAATATAAGTTCTGATTTTCAAAGACTGTGAAAGAACACAGAAATAGATCTTGTTAGGGGATTCACCCAATCCTCCTAGCAGTTTGTAATATTTCAATTTACACTGAATTTTTACTGTGTAAATTCTCAAAAGTGTTAAGCCACATTTCAGTGTAAAGGGCAAACAGGTAAGTAAATCCAAACAAACAAAAAAGCCAACCACACAAATGCAAATAAATAGTCAAACATCACCATTTCTTTCTTGCAAGAGGAAAAATACCTGTAAACTTCAGGAGAGCAAAATAATGTTTCACCACAATGACAACCTTATCATTTCAACAAAAGTTGCACACCACAAACCATTCAGTGCCCCTGTGCTATGCAAAACAGAGCAAAGTTGCACTGGTGATCAACATTTGCTGGTTTTTTAATGGCTCTTTTTAAGAAAAACACCCCCAAACCAAAACATTATCACCGCACTCCCTCAAAGAAACTGAGTACTTTACCTCTAGTTAGATTAGGATACAATGAAAACAGGTTCCTTACATATCAAAATATCGCCCAACACGCAAAGAGAGGTAGGATACAAAAAGCAGCACCTTCCAATGATGTCTCTGTAAGAAAGCCTTCTCTGCTGACTCAGTGAGACTGACACAAATCACCACCTCACACTACTGCCCCGAGAGAGGCATACAAACGCTGAAGTGGTTGTTATGCTTTCTAATGACAATGGAGTTGCCAGGGATGGCCCTACCTAAAACATTCAGCACCTACTCCACTTCAACTTCACTTCCATGAAAAGTGTATCAAGCACCCAAAACATCTCCAGGATATACAGTTGAACACTTCAGATATGCTTGCTGCTACCAACATGGAACTAAAAGAGATGACTCACAGAAATTTAAATATATTCACATCTTTTAATGAATGGATTGATCTAAAAGAACAAAAGAAACGTTCTAAGAAAGGCCCCTCAGGGAACAATTTCTGCGGGGAAAAAAAAAAAGCATCAGCAGAAGTTCCACTGGGCTGTTGTCCCAGAACAGTTCTATTCAGACATGCACTCTGCTATTACAATTCAGTACCCTTTTCCCTTTTCTCCATTTTTACAGGGCTCAACAATTGGCAAGATGAGTTCTGCTAACTCCTCAAATCTCCCCAGGTCATCCTGCTCTATTTCCTATTCCAACCACAATATTCATGCACACACAAGAACAGACCCTTTCTGCAACCATTTCAATTATACTAGCCTGCTGCATACCTCCCAACCTACAAAACAAGTTCATAACAATGTGAGGCAACCTTTTGTCTGCCTTTCACCTCAGCCCTAATTCAATTTTGCATCCCCGGTGAATTAACTTGATCACAGCCCGCATTGCAGGTTATTTATACACACTAACACAGGAAAACTCCAACTACGCTACAGCATGTGAGCCCCACTTAATATTGGCTCCAGCTGGACATAATAGTGCCTGTCACACAGACCTGCATTTCCTATTAGCGGGACCAGTCTTTTATCTAGTCCTACATATCACCTGCAACTTGCAGGCCTGGGCCACAGAGACATTGATTTATTCCCTTCTAAAAACCAAAAATAAATGATGTCATAAAAGCAGCCATCATTAACTTGATCTGCAGCCAACTTCCTAATGTAAAAAAATTACTTAAAACAGGTTATTCCTTCCTCAAGAAATGAGAAAATGTTAACACGATTATTATAACACCTGTACTCGTCTGACTAGCTCCCCAGTGGGTGGCTTCTATTATTGTCAAAGTGACTTAACCACTAACCCTGTTTAAAGATGATCAAGCTAATTGGGACAAATTCTGCCTTGGTTTCAGGCTGCAGTACAGATCTAGGTAACAGAGTCAACCTCATGAAATGCTTTGTTAACAGAGTCATTTTATGTATTTTTAGGAAGAGTTCCTAAAGGCTGTAAAATTATCTTCTACAGAGATCTACAGTCAAATTTTAACTTCATTAATCATGAGTTTGAGCTCCTGGGCTAAGCAGAAAAATTAGTAAATGAAACATCCTTCCCAAATTCAAATATTGTCCTTCTGTATCTCTCAACACACCATAGCTACCAGAAGATTGCTAACACACAGAAAAGACAAGGACAGCCACTGAAAATTATTCTCCACTTCTTAGTCAGTAATGGAACTTTTTAAAAAAAAAAGCAATAAAAAAGCAGCAGAATACATCACAAGATGTACTCTGCTTGTTGGATTAGTTTAAGCTAGCATTAGCAAAAATAAAAGCTCAGTTAGTAAGTTTGTCACTGTTCCAGACAACTCTTTGACAAAAGGTAGTCTGAGAGCAGCTGGTCAAAATCTTTTGATAAGATTCCGATTCTGACCTCAGAAGTGACTTGCTGAACCACAGAAATACTATTCACATGTCTACTTTACTTCAATAAAGTATTTATATGCTGATTACTTTTTTCTTTAAATGCCTTTCTGCCATTTTCTGAACTTATTTCTTATCTTTCACTCTTTCTCATTTCACACTTTTTTTCTGGTGAGAAAGGAAAGAAGGTAAGATGGGAGACCAAAAATGCTACAAAATGATTCCTGATAATATTTGCCTCCCATCCTTAGTTCGCCAGTAACCCAAGCAAAACAGCAGCAACAAAAAACCCTAAGAACCTCTCAAACTTATGGGAAAAAAGTATTTTTTTCCATCTTCTAATAACCGTCCATCCATCCAAGTTCCTTGAACATCTGCTTTATTTATAGCCACCTACATTCTCCTGCCATGTCAATCCAACTCATGCAGGAATTAAGATTTTCTCCCCAAAGACCAGCTCTTTTCTTAATTGGCAGGAAGTGACACCCAAAACATGCCTCATAAGATATCACTTAAAAGCCTTCACACTTGCTGTGATACCACACAACACCTCTTCTATGAGTTTGCTTTTTCTCTGTTAACAGTGTCTCTTCCTCTGCTGCTTTCCAAATATCTTCTGCATACTCCTCCAGCGCAAGGGGATTAACAGCTTTCAAAGAAAGCATGGAAAAGGAAACGGTTCTCAGACTCTCCTTCCTGCAGATGCAGCTTAATATCTGAAGGTACTTTTGGTGTCCTCTGTAGCAAGGACAAGAATAATTACTTTTACTATCATTATAGGTTCACATTTTAAGCTTAATCACGTGTTTTCACTGAAGTGCTTTACTAACAAGATAAAGGGGTGTTTTTCAGGAGCATGGATGGAATTAGATGATCCCTTTCCCACTGGCTATCAACAGAAGCTCTGCCTTTGAAAATTTTGTACAATTTAAATCTCTGCTAAGAAGTAAAGCCAGCACTGACATAGAATCATAGAATAGAATCATATTCCAAAGTCAGCCGGTGACAGGACAAGTTAATGTAGTATGAACTGGTGAGGATCTAAAGCAGGTCACTTCCTACAACACCATGTTTACTCTTGGTTTTGATGCAACTTCTGTTTTTTCTTAACGATCAAATGAAGCTGCTTTTTGGGCAAGCTGCCTGCTGTATTTTTTGGGGTAATAAAAATATTAAGTGGCACCTTAGACAATTAAATTCTTGCTCTGAGGCACCTCTTACCATTAGAGTCCTCCACTTCTTCAGCAGGAGTGTGGTTCTTGGAGGTGTGGTGGGCGTGTGAGGCTGCAAGGTTGACAATGCGGGGTCTTGGTAGTGTCAGTGCTTTCCCATGCACTTTCAAGGAGTGCTCTTTCAGCTGGCTGATTGTCATGGTGGAAAATGAGCAGGAGGAACATTTGTAGGCATGTTCACCTGGGTGAGCGAAATACAGGCAAGTCATCAGCTCACAAAAGAAACAAAATGGGGCCCCCATACTTCTTTTACTGAACTCAGCAGTAAAATTCCCATGGACTCTTCAGTGAAAGACTGATCCCAAAGAGAACAAGCTATGCGCGTCTCCTTGTTGGAGCAGTCTGGAGTCTGTGGGTACAGACACCTGCTTTGGACCAAAGCATTGCTTTCTGACAACTGCAGATCCTCGCAAAGTGACTGATGCCAAAAAACAGAGACCAGACTCTTAGCATGCCTGTGTTGCATGGTATGAGAAGAAAACAGACTCTGGGATGAAAATGGAGTCACTTAACTATAGCACTTCCAAATTTCTTTGGGAGCACAGCGACTAGAGAGGGTGAAGTCATCTGTTTCTGCATGCAGCACATCCAGCGTCATTATTAATGAAGCAAGAAGGACACTACAAAATGCTAACAAAGGTCCCTCCAAAAAAAGGGGTGGGGAGTGGGAATTTATATTTGGGGAAAGTTGCATTTTCCTTACAAAAAACCTGCCATTAGGCAGGAGTAATCCTCATAGAAGTGGTAACCAAGTCAAGGTTGGTTTACTACAAGAAGTGAACAAGGCAATACCAAGAACAGTGCATACCTGAACGCTATGTGAAAGTGTGTTATGAAAAAGCACTAAAAGAAGTGAAAGAACAGAAGTAATGAACAGTAGTGAATTTAATTTTGAATACATTCCAAGCCACAGAGACAGCAAACAAGGGGAAACAAATCCTGAGACAAGATTTGTTTTGCATTAAGCATGGAGGCAATTGGAACACAAAGTGAAACTGTCCCAACACAAACAATGTGATATTATACAGGTGCCAAGCTATTGTTTTGGAAGTGCCACTTCCATGTACAAGAGTAACACTGGCCACATATGAGTTGTACATAAAGTGCCAAAACTAATATAGTAGTGAAATATTCATGAATAGTAACAGAAGAACAAGAGTTCTGGTAATGAACGAAGGAGAACATGTTTTCCATCTCTCAACAAATTTAGCAAACAAGGTTCTCAAAGAGCATTGTTTCCAACACCGGAAATAAGTGCACCAAAAGAGAATGTGAAAACACACATATTGCAGCAAGTCAGAGTAAGCACACCTAAAAAGATTAGCAACCATCCTACGTAAAAATAACTCCTGCTCCTCTCTTCCAGAAAAACCATGCTAATCATGGGGACAAAATACAAACTCTTAAAAAGCCTCTTTTGGTACATCTGGAAAACAACACATCACTTAAGAGTCTGAAATGGTGAAACAAGAAACTGTCCCACATGTTTTTTTTCAAATGGCATTCCTCACCTGCATATTGTATCAGTTATATATTACCTTTTTAGAAATGGAAAGAAAACATTTTTTGTATAGCACATACAACAAGTTGCTCAATGGAATAGGACAATATAAGCACAAAAGAAACTCCAAGGTATCAGATACCAGTGAGATACAGATATAGACCTTCATGGTTTGTCAGTATAAGAGATTCCTGGATGACAGTAGGCACCAACCAACTGGTAACTTGAAAGCACCACAAGACATTAAAGCAAATAGAGGATGATTATATATTAAGCAGTCTAGACACAACTAATAAATATACCCACTATTCAGCCATAACAGTTCAGGTGGATATCAGCATGAAAGGATGTGTTTGATTGCAGAGGAAAGGCTACAGTTTGGCTTAACATAAGCTTTCTGTACTTTTTTGACTGCTAGTTTTCCATTTCATAAAATGATTATATTAATACATGTACAAATAAATAAATCTAAAAATTTATGTAGTGGGTCTCAACACCTGATATGTACTCAAAGCATTATGTTCCAGATTACACATAAACTGAGCAGGGCCAATACTCTGTCTTATAATCATCCATTTGTGCATGCAGTACATCCAGCGTCATTACTAATGAAGCAAGGACACTAGAAAATGCTAACAAAGACCCCCTCAAAAAATATAAGAAAAAAAGAACAGGTGAAAAAGTTCAGATGAAAACAACAGACAGCCCATTTAGAGATACTGTAAATTGTTCTGCTCCATGCCAAAGGAGATTGCACATACTGGATGAAAAACAAATGCCAGAAACACTGACTGGTACCAGCTGTTAGGCAAGAACACATTTTATAGTCCACTGAATTTTGACCCATCCCCAGAAAATGAGGGAGAGAGGCAGACTGAGTAAAAGACTTAAGGATTCAGGATTTTACTGAATTTTAAAGATCTCCAGAAGACTTCAGAAAAATCCAGGGGGTTTGAAGTTTCCACTTCTAAATAAACTGATAATGAGATGATTGACAAGACACAAAAAAAAAGGGTAACAAAAGAGAGGTTCAGACAACCCCTGTGTTACTGAAAAACTGGGGAGTCTGAGGAAGAGTCTTCATAACATGTTTATTCAGTAGTACGTACTTCTGAAGGATTGATTCAAAACACAACAAAGCAAAGCTCTGACTAAAAAACATACAAGCAATTTTTCTGTGATGTGAATATTCATTTGGTAGAAATGGACTGAGGCAGAAACAGACCAGAAGCCTTTGGAAACCCTATTACACAAGTCATTGTGCAAGCACTATCTAGGCAACCATGAAATTGTGTTCTTGTACAATGCAAAACATGGTCCTTCAAGGAGTGTCCACTAATCAAGTTCAAGAGCATGAATTCTTAATAAATAAATCAATGACTTACATGAAGAGGCGTGTGAAGTAAATATTAGTTGCCTACTAACTCTGGCTCTAAAAACCTGGCAGGTTCAAACAAGGTAACACAAAGTAGCCCAACTGTACAATAGCATAAAGAAAACATTATTTTATGGTTGGCGAAGATAAAGAACCATGTCACCTCCGTACAGGATGTGGGACTCTGTAAACTGGAACTGCTGCATACAGTTGGATTTCCTAGAAGGGACAGAATGCCATGGTTCCATACAACAGGAGGTTGGCAAAAGTTAAGCTAATCCACAATACCCATCCAAGTACAGAAAAGGGTCCTGGCACAAGCTCTGTGAAATCTGAAATCAATACAGGAAATGAAGTACAAGCGACCATCAATCCCTCCTACGTTTTTGTGGATGAAAAGTGCTTTTGGATCAATGGTGACAATTACCTTTTTTATTTTTTTTTAATCAGCAGACAGCTATAAATTCCTCCTGCCTTTTCTCCCCATTTTCCCATCTTCCTCCTCCACCCCAACCTGAGTATATGACATAGTGTAAACAAATAATAAAGAAAGGAACATACTTCTAGCCCTTTTGTCATCTGTTCCAGGAGTTCTACTTGCAAGTTTTAACAACTGGGCTAGTTTGCAGTTTTTTAGATCGGTCATATTCTGTTATTTGCATCAGAGTGCAATGCTTGGACTGTGGTTTGAGTGTTCATTTTTTGTCCTTTTAACAACAAAGATGCAACTGTAACCAATGGAGCCAGTGTTTTTTGACTCCAGTCTTCTGATAACCTTTCAATGCACGATGTGTGACGGTGCCAAGAGCCTAAGGCCAAGGAATAAAGATGAGGAAATTCCGAGTCTCGCACTTTTTAGTAATCAAAGGTGCAACACTTTGAGGTGACCTGTCCTGTATGACACATCACCTTCCCAATTCCTGTTCATCAGAAGCATGTCTGTCTGCTTGCTTCTGTGGATTCCATACTGCAATACAGAGATTTGCAAGACAAATTTCCATGTACAATAATGGAACCATGCCATTCTCAGTCTGCTGCACACAGACCTGACTCACAAAGTTTGCAGTGTTTGGTTTTAACATGAAAGCCAGCATAAGAGTCTACCAAAATCAAGGTGCAATCCACAATCCTTTCCCAGAGTCTCCTAAAGCACAAACATAAATACAAACATAGCAGAGCAAAGCTCACTACCAATCCGTTAAGACACCATGGTACAAGCAGACTGATTAAATTCTCTTGGAAACAAGCAGAAATAATAAGAAAAAAAAATCATTCATATAAAAGAAGACAGAAGAAAAGGAAAAATTCTTGAAGTACCCATCACTGTTTATATTCTTGTCCTTCCAAAAACATTATCCAAACTCCCACTGATTCCAACAGGTGCGTAGGCTGGCCAATCCTGACTTCCCTTTGAAAATCTTACCCAAATTTGGTGACAAAACACGTGGTTCAAACCAGCATCTCTGATCAGCAACAAGAATACACGGGCCATTTCAGCTGCTGCACTGCAAAACTGAGAGAGAAAACTTACCAGCATGAGCCTTGAGTATATGGGTTTTCAGGCGGCTATTGTAAGAGGACTTGAATGGGCACAGTTTGCAACGGAACGGCTTATGGTGTCCATGATGGGTCTGCATATGACGATCCAGACTTGAAAAGAGAAAGACAGAAAAGGGAAACACAAAAGAGTAAATCATTTTAACTATTCCTTCAGCTGCAAAGCAAAACACTTAACAGCAATAATAAATTAAATCAGAGGCAAACCAGGCTCAACTATCCTTTCTCATACTCTCTCTTAAAATTCAATAGGTCTGCTTACAGAATAAAGTAGAATCTAATCTGAGGAAAAGGAGCAGAGCTGACACCAATTCTGTTATGCAGAAAGCAAGCCACTTAAATAAACGTATAGGGCAAGATTAGTATAAATGAAATTATACCTGATCCAGACTTAAAGGACCAGCTGAAGAAACAAGAAACAGACAAGTACAGTAAAATTATCATTACAGAATTTTTTTCCTGGCAAACATTTTTGTGAAAATATGCCCCCTTTTGTCCTGTTGATGAAGGGAGGGGGAAAAAAAAAGTATTTTTGACCGCTTTACTAAGGAAGCCTTCTTTTGGTTACAGCAGCAAAAGCAGATTAGAGATCCTGCTCTGGGGAAGGTGCCAGCAGGCTGCAGTTGATGAGTTCCAGGATTAAAAGGCAGCAGAGTTTCAGAAGTAACAGTGTGGGAGATTCTGCATGAAGCTCAACAAGAGAAGAAGGGGTGGCAAAGACCAGCCTCTACTTTTTTCAGGGAAACTGGAAGCTACTGACAGCCTGAATACTGGGGGGTGATCAGAACCTGCTCTCTCTCCAGTTTCTCATAACAGCTCAGTAACGTTTGGAAAGAAAAAAAGGATGTTTTCCACATTTTCTAACAGAAGATCAAATTCATTCTATCTGAGTGAGTCCTGCAGCGCTCTGCAGTTCCTACACTGTGGCTGAGAGCCATGAATTCACAGTCTTCAGGTGGCAGGCAGGTAGTTTCAGCTTGGATTGTAAATGTTTCCATTACAGCCTCTTCTTTGGACACATTCATGCTTTGTGATCTAGTCTTAGTTTGAGTCATCTTATGCAAGTGATGGAACAATGACAGGGCTAGTACAGCATACTGGAGGAGAGGCAATTTGCCAAAGCTACCCCCCACCTGCCACATTAATTCTAGATGTATTTCAGGTGTATTCCTTTTATTTTTCCTAAATTGTCCTGTTCTTTTTTACTGAATGTTAACACGTAGATGAAGTGGCAGCTGTTCCAGCACTCTCACACTACACCAGATTGTCATGGGATCTTTAGTCCCACACTGACCAGAGCTGAGCCAGAAAACCTCTGTTTACAAGAGCTAACACTGAAGGACTGTGTATTCAAAGATCTGATGACAGCAAAAAAAAAAAAAATGACTTATGTCTCCTCTCAGGGCCACTTCATACAAATACAATTTAATAGAAATCTGGGATGGAGTTTGTGGCAGGATAAAATGTACAGCTTTTCCAGAGAAATGGAAAAAAGCCTACTAAATGAGTAAGACATTGAACACTTGCAGTGAATACTTAATAGAACAAAACTTGTTTTAAATAGCTGATAGGGAATGAGCTTACTTAACAATTAAAGCAGACTGCCAAAGATGTATATAATATATATAAAGCTATTCTAAATATATACCTTAAAGTATTCTACATAGTAATAACTATTTTCACAACCACATACTTTAACAGCAAAATTCTTCCAAAGGCAGGTTTTAAGTTTTAGCCAGATTTGGGAGAACAGTGGGCTGTTTAAACATTTGGTTTGGTTTCTTTCACAGACTTGCTCTCCCAAGAGAGTAACTGCATCAAACAAAAATAAAAGATGAAGCAGGTAACTTCAACACCAGCGACAAACACTATTATCAAGTTAGGTGACACCTGTAGAGTTCTTCCCTGCCATCACACTTTCTGACTTACCTTCCTTCTACTTGTATGACACGACTTTGTTCCTTCCTAGTAGGAAACAGAGTGAACTAGAGACCAACTCAAGACAAGTCTGATTTTGGAAGCAAACCAGTTTACTAGGCAAATAAGGTTCTGTAAGCTATGTGAGGTAGGGGTGTCCCCCACTGTCAGCCTTGCCAAAGCAGGGTGGGATGCACGCAGTAGTACCCATCCATCCCCCCCTCCTTTCGTACGGTTGCTGCTCGATCCCATGGACCTTTTCAACAAGGCAGACCACTGTGCACCAATTGCAACGCTGGTGACACGAGCAGGATCTGCTTTTTAACATAAGGAGTAATTAAAAAAACGCTTTCTCTCTTCCCACACATATTTGATTGCAAAACAGTGACCGTCTTCACCAAATTTAAGCGCGCTACTAAGAGTGCTATGAATGCCTACATCAAATGAGCACCTGGATCTCTCTTCTTTTGTTAAAACTGTAAATAAGCAGCTCTCTCCCCATAAATTAGAGAAAACATGTACCTGTTGGTCAGTCCAAGATGCCAGTGGAAAATATTCCACAAATCCCATTCTTGGGGGGCATGCCATATATATGAGTATGATTAAAATAATTTTAAGAACTACTCAGCTTAAGTCAAAGTCAACCTTAGGGAAACAATTCATAAGAAATGTGACTATTAATGATGACTTTTCACATGCTACATCAGACAAGGAAACAGGCTGAGGGAGTCATTAGTACACCACGCTGGTGTGAACTTGAAATATTTGTAGACTGAAATTGCATACCATAATTAAAAAAAAGAAAAAAAATCTAATTTTAAGGTAAGTTTACAACAGTTATTTAACATTAGAAATGAAAAATCAATCATCAAAGAGTTTGTAGTAATTATAAACAAGATAGTTATATGCAGCAGAAGTTCCTTATATATGAAAGATTAACAAGGAAAATACTTTTCTCATCCTCTTCTTGGCTTGTTAAGTCTCATGCATTTGACAAGGTTGCAAAAGTGGTGGGCTTCACTGTTTGCCTACTGAAAGAAGTCTTATTCTTTTGCTTGCATGCTTTTCCCCTACATGCAAAAAAAAAGGGCTTAAATAAATTCAAGAAGATATAAAGATGCAACCGTTTATAAATAGCCACTCATAATGGCCAAAGGATTTTGCAGCATGGAAAATACCTAAATGCTGAGACAAGTGTTGCTCAAGATCAAGTTGAGTGAGCTCTTCCTCAATGTCAACCTACAAAACAGTAGTGCTAGTTTGTGCTTCTTTTGAAAACAAAAATAAAAGCCACAACTTACTTGTGCCTGAAAGCAGAGACAAAGGAGCAATACTGGCAGCTGTACTTGTCTTCCCGGGTAAACATGGCCAGAGCCAGTGACTCCTCTCGTGAGATCGCAGACCCTGCATAGACATCAAAACCCGGTCACACTGGCTGCAGTGGTAGCCCCCCGGCCTGGTTTCATCTTCCAGGATGCTCCAGATTCAGCTTCTGTAAATTCCACAATGCCAGGGTCTTTGGCTCCCTCACAACCCTCCATCAAAGTTGTGTTTGAAGAATCTTCAGCTTCCTGCTAAAAAACACATACCCCCCCAAGCCATCAATTCTCTCTCCCTTCTGCCCCTCAGTCTTTCCCATGTGTTCATTGTAATGCCTAGGTTTCACCCTGTATTATTTTTCTAAATATATCCTACACAAACTCCACATAAGTGGCTTTCTGAAAAAAGGGCCTACTCTTGGGAGGGAAAAACGTAATTATATCTATTATATACATACATGTATATGTAAAAAAATAATCTCACTCCTTGATCAAATTTGTATCAGATAATGCTAAAAGACAAGAAACCGAATCAAACTGTCTTTCAATAGTCTTGATGTGAATCTTCTGCCTTTGATCAGATACACATTAGTAAGGTATAGAGCAAGTTCATTTAGTTTATTTTGCTCTAGCTCACAGTGTAGCTACTCTGCAGACTAATACAGTAGTCTGGTCTACAGTAGACTTTGTCCATCAGTGTCAAATTCACAAGAAAGAAGCCAGTACTCTACGTTCCTAGAATCCTCGTTAAAAATAAAAAAGCAAACAGAAAAAGTATTTTTTTAATTCCCTTTCCTAACTTTCCTTTCCTTTCCTTTTCTAACCAGAGCATGCATTTTTGCAGTAACTTTAATAACCTATAAGACTATTTCCATCGCATTCTTTCAGCCATGGATTTCAGCTTTTGTTCCCTGCTGCAAAATTTCTGTTTACTTCAAAAGAAAGCATTGACCCTACATAAACTTCACTTGAGAAGCAAGAAGAAGAGGAAATGGTCCGTTAGGAGGGAAGCATCTGAATCTGTCAGTAGTACCAGGTAAGGTAAAGGAAGGTCAATGGTAGGGCAATGAAAGGTCTCTCAGGTAGCATGAGTTAGGCTATGAAGGACTCAGCTTCCTCACAACAAACAGACGACGTCAGGAAAGAAGCACCCTTAGTCAGGCAGCAGGAGTCTTTGCCAAGAGCTTACTGCAGCACGAGGAGGAGTACACAGCTAGTTTCCCACAGCCTTGTTGCACTTTCACTACCCCTGCTGATATCCTGGAAATTGAGCTGTGGAGCATGGCCTATCCTTGGCGATGTCCTAGAAGGCATCTGCTTTCACAGGGAGAAAGGACAACACATTTACACCTAATCACCTGAATGGGACCACTGACTCAGCTGACCATTGAATATTTTGTTTTGGAGCCAGTGTGCAAATTTCATATGGAAAGGGTGTACCACAAGCAACTTCGCACATTGCATGTGCACAATTCCTCTTCTTCTTCTTAAAAAAAAAAAAAAAAAAAAGGAAACAAGCAGCCCTTTTAGGGTTTAACTAAGCAGAAAAGTAGCCCAGAATAGCTGAGAGAAAGCCTCCTGCTCATAAACCAAGTCTTTCGGTCATCAACGACATCAACTCCTTTGTGTCTGAGAAGAAATGAGAATTAAATAGTCTTCGTGCCCCTGGATCAAGAGTGGAAAAAAGTTAAAACATCTTAAAATAAACCAAATGCACTTCAGAAACTTAGTGTTATAGATTAAACATCATGCTAAACTGGAATACCCAATTCAAAACCCATTCAACTTCACAAGAGCCCTCCATAGATTTCCAATGAGTCCTTCATTTTAAACAATGCAAGAAGTCGCAGTCACCTTCAGTCACCTTTTTAAAATTCTTACCTTTACCGTAGCTGACACAGAAGAGACATTCCCATACTGGACATGCTTGCGGAGGTGATTACAGATGGCTCGAAGTGTTGGATGGACTTCCACGCAAAATTTGCATTTGTAGCCAACCACCTTTCTCTCCTTGAGTTTTGAAACATCTTCCAAGTGTCCAAAAGCCTGTTTGAGTACACAAGCATAAATCACTGAAGTATGCTTTGTTATCTCATTTTTAGGAACACAAACCAGATTTTATACCCAAAGGGAAATTACACTTCATGTACGCATGTCCTATTTTGCAGAACTGCAAGGTCAATTTTTGTTGACATCTATTAATGCCTCCAGAATAAGTGGACAAGACATCTGTGCAGGAGAAACCTTCAGTTTCTGCATAACAGGGGTCCTCTAGAAGACCATTCAGTTTGGCCTGAAATGGTGCTCTTCCATGACACCACGACTTCCCCAACAGCTGTGCAGAGCTCTTCCACAGCAAGTATATTTCAAACTGAAGCAGAAGGAAGGGGGTAAGTGGGCAAGAAAAGGAGCACAATTTGGTCGTCTTCTTCTGAGGCACTTGCCCAAAGCTTCAGTCACCAGATAGATTCATGTCATGTTAATATTGACTGCTTAATCAAAGGAAGTACTGAGAGAGAAGGTTGAGAAGGAAACCGATGTGTTGTTTAGAGGTGCACTGAAGAGGGGGATGGGACCTTTAGTAAAGAATCTGCAACAAAGTACATGGCAGCCTTGCCACAAAAGAACAAGTAACTGCCAGATACAGATGGCCTTCCAGAAGGGTGGAGGAAGGAAAGAAGATAAAGAAAATAGTGAAGGAAGTAGTAAGAAGGAGCAGGGCTTCCTACAGAACCTAGGGAGATGCGGAGGATGGATGAGGAAATTAAAGCAGAATGTGTAATTGACTTATGGAGCTCACTGGCACGCTGAGTCATTTATTAGCCTGTGGTCATTTGGCTGTCAAAGAGAACATGCAAGTGGGCATTAGTGGGCTCCCTGGCAGGGAGTGGGGAGCAGAGAAAGAGACCAGACACACAAATCCTTACCCTCTCTTGTTTGAAATCTGCAAAAGCACCATCTGCATATTTCTGCTTGCTCAAAAGCTGCTTCCTCCTCTCCTGACGTTTGGCACGCTTCTGGAATTCCTCGTTGTGACCATTCAAATGTGCGGTCAGCTCTGCCGTGCTATGCAATTTCGTATCACAGTGCTTGCACTGGTAGACAGGGTTCTGAGAGCGGGTGCCGCTTCCCAGTATGGTGAAGTCCCTCTTCAGATCCTTGCTGTGGTGGTCGGTGTAATGCATGCACAGCAGCTCTGCTGTGCTGAAGGACAGCTTGAAACATTTTATGCACCTGAAGGGAAGCCACTCAATTTCCTGAGCCTCAGTCTCCACCTCAGTCTTTTCAAAGTCATTCCTCTCCTCAGCTGGAGTTGGCTTTTCATGCTCATACGGCATACACGGCAGTGAAGTAACCCCCGAGCTTGCTCGCATGCTGCTTCTTAGGGAAAACACCAGGGTGACGCTTCATGTAGTGGGACACAATACCCTTTTTGCTGAAGGACTGGAAGGAACAAAGCGAGCATTTCTTCTTCTCTACAGCCCTCCTCAGCTCCTCACTTAACTGAGGAGTGTCATCCTTGGGAGGAGATGGAATGATCACTTTATTAGGTTTGTCGCTTACCGTCCTGGAGGCTGCTAAGCAGTGAGTGTAGTAAGCATCAATGTCATGTCTTTTCTGGTAGTGTGCTGCAAGCCCTTTGCGGATAGGGTTGGTGTACGAACACAAAGCACATTTGAAGAGGTTGTTCTTGCCCTCTGGCTGTGCCCGACATTGTTATGTTTGATGCGGTAGTGCCTAGCTATCCCCTTCCGGGTGGAACAGAAGTATTTGCAAAGCTGACACCGGAAAACTGTGTGAGACACTAAATGAGAACTGGAGAAATGAGGTGCTGTCACAGAGACTTCTCCAACATCCTCAGCAGCAATTTCTGGGGAGGCCTTGATTTCAGTCAGCATGTCTGGCTCCACTGAGGCAGACACCTTTGGTGGTGACTGGCAAAAACATCAAATTCAGGTTGATTGTGGTATTTCTCATAGTGAATTTTCAGCTTCTCAAGTGTTCCATGGGTGTAAGGGCAGAGTTTGCACCGATAAGCACCATAGCCTTGCTTGAAAATCCTACTTGTCTCTTCCCGTCATTCTGAACAATATCATTTGACTGCTCCACATCATGCACAAAGTCTTCAGCAGTGACCTTTATGGATGGGTGCCTTTTCTGGTAGTGTGTGAGAACGCCATGAATACGTGTATTAATGTATGGGCAATGTCTGCATTTATATACAGCCCCTGGGTTAATGTCTATATCCTGAGCAAGTCCGCAGCTTTCACTTTCATGCCAGGATGCTTTTTACCATAATGTGTCAGGAGGCCATGCAAGTTGTTGTACTCAGACTGGCAAACCGTACACTGATAGGGAGTGGAGGAGATGGCAGGGTTTGCAGAAGCCAGCTGGACAGTTTTTTCCTGGGAAAGGCTGGGATCCTCTACACACTCTGCATCCTGATCCATCTGTGATGTTGTTATCTGGTCTTCAGAATCCATCCTGGGCCCAGCTTCATCGGGCTGCGGGATAGATTTCTCAGCAGCATCTTTCTCCTTAATGATATCTAACAACACAGATTCATCTCCATTCATGGCCCAAGGGTGAAATGCTTGGTAGTGATTAGTAATATCCCAAATGGAAGATGCTTCAAAAATGCAGTCTCTGCATTTATAGGTCTTTATCTCTGTTGGCATCACTAGGGCAGGAGGGGAAGGATCGGGACCTGCCCAGAGTTTAGTTGCCATATACGTATAGTCAACATAATGCTCGGGATGTCTCCTTTGGTAATGCACAAGCAAACCACTTGGCTCTGTGTGTGAATAAATGCACCATTCACAGTGATAACCAGCTTCTATCAAGCCATCCAAAAATGCCCATCTCAGAATGGATGTGACTGTGGCCTTCAGATTCGGGTGGTCTTTCTTAATATGCTTCCTCAACGCATAGAAGTAAGGTGATGTGTAGCTACACTGCCTGCATTTGAGGGCTCTCAACTTTGACTTGTCCCGTTCGGTGCTGGAGGTGTGAGCAGGCACGCTGCCAGTTGATTTCTTCTGGCTGCGATCACAAAGGCTTCTAATGGTTGCTGTATGCTGCCTAATCACATCTGCATTAGCTTTGAAGTCACGATGCTTCTTTTGATAATGAATGAGCACGCCTTTCACGGTCCGATTTCCATAATCACAGTGTTGGCAGAAGAACATTTCATTCTCCGAAGGATTCACAGAGGTCTCAGATCCACCCCGGCCCAACTGCTGCATTGACACTGGTGGCCTCTGAATACCAGGTGGCAACTCACCAGCCCGCATCATCGCTGCGGTGGGCGGTGCCTGTCTGATATATTTGGCAGTGACCTTTATCTCTGGGTGCCTCTTCTGGTAGTGGACAAGCACTCCCACAACTGAGCGGTGCTGTATGAACAGTGTTTGCAATAGTAGAGTTCAGTAGCGAGGTCTGGGGGTGGTGGTGGGGGAGGTGGAGGTTGAGAAGCCAAGTTGGACAATTTGGGGGAGACAGGTGTCCCCAACTCAAAAGACATCTGAGCCAGGGCAGAGCCCCTGTCAACAGAGACTACACGCATGGTCTTCTGAATTCTGAAATATGACGCTTTTTCTTCAGGGTGCTTTTTCTGGTAATGCACCAGAACCGAATGCATGTTAGGGCTTGCAAATGAACACACATCACAGTCATAAACAACCACAGTATTGACTGAAGGTTCCTTCTGATTTTCACATTCAGGACTAAAACTCTTGGCGGCACTTTTGTTAAAACCAGCTGGCACACCAGCCCCGCGAGCCACGGGGGTGGAGGTTGCCATAGTTTTTGGAGCAGAATTCAAGATCTCTCTCAGTGTCTGAGACTCTGTGTTCAGCCCTTCTTGCTGCTCAACACGTAGCTTGAAAATATCATTGCATTGTTAATTTTCACCGTGGGATGCATTCTTTGGTAATGTGGCATCAGGCTTCTAACATTTGGGCTTGTATAAGAGCAGAAGCGGCAGCGGTAGATCAGATCAGAATGATCAAAGTTCAGTACATTCATAGCTTCAGGGTGATGCTCTCCATAATGCTGCTGCAGGTCTTCAAAATTTGTGTAGTCAATGTAGCACTCAAGACACCGGTATACTGCACTGTGATCATTGGGATCCAGGATATACCTAAAGCTGAACTTAATATAGGGATGCATTCGCTGGTAGTGGGTGCTAACACTCCTGGCAGATTTGTTGCTGAAATCACAGTGTTTACAATAGTAAAGCCTGCCAGAGTCATTAAAACTCTGAATTCTCGTTGTTCTGATCGGTACCATACATGTTTGACTGGCTCCCCAGAACAGAGGCATTAGGGCTCTGATGGTCCTTCATGCTGACAGAAGAGTAATAGTCTTCCTCATCTTCAGATAAAGTGAGCTCAATCTCTGCTCCATTGGTGGAATTGTAGTCGTGCTGCATGCTTCTGAAGTTAGTCTCCTTCTGGGAATCATTAGTCTCTCTGCCCCACATTTGCTGGGGTGCGTACGAACTGGAAAACCTCCATCATTGGTTCTGTTTGCTCTTCTTCTCTGTCTAACTCCACTTCTATCTCCACCTCATTGTCCTCCTCCTCCTCCTCCTCATCCTCTACATTAATCACAGCATCTTCTTGCTGTTGTTTTGGTTGATTTTGCTCTGCAGGGTTGCTCGCTATTTCATCAATTCTAGTTCTCTTTTCACTGGAGAGAGATCTAAAGGGAAGTCATTGACACCTTCCGAGGGGCTGTTCGCAACAAAGTTATTTTAGATGAGGAGCCCAAGGATGGAGGGTCTGGCTCTTCTTCACTGTGCTGGCAGAGGGTGAGCATCTGCCTTCACTCTCTAGTGGTGCGTTCGATGGGTGGTCCATCATATTTTTGGCAAGTTGTCACAGAATAATGCTTGTGCTGCTGATGGAACTCTGAGGCCTTTCAAAGTTGTGGTGGAGTAGTTGCACATTGTGCACTTGTATGATGCTGTGAATGGGGCTGGGGTGACTGCTGTTGTTGCTGTTGCTGCTGCAGCTGCACCGGTTCCATTATCCCAGCTGACGTCCTACCATTTATATTTCCACTCTCGTAAGACACTGTGCTGTCGTTCAAAGAAGAGGCGATGCTTTCAGTCTGAGAGTTCATAGTGCCCAGTCGATGTTGTTCCCGTATGACACTGCTTGTGGGCCCAAGCTTTAACGAACTCTTGCAGGTGAAAGGCATTCATCACTTGTACACAGCTGTCTTTCAGACAGGTGGGATGTTCTCAATGTGACGGGAAATGCTTCGGCGGTGCATGTCAGGAAAGGGCAAAAAGGACACTGGAACCTGTTCATGTATCTTCTAAAGGGAATTCCCTTGTTTCCAATAGTTTGTTGC
This sequence comes from Phoenicopterus ruber ruber, assembly GCA_009819775.1. Classification (NCBI taxonomy): domain Eukaryota; kingdom Metazoa; phylum Chordata; class Aves; order Phoenicopteriformes; family Phoenicopteridae; genus Phoenicopterus; species Phoenicopterus ruber. Next base: position 53,921,374 of record CM020246.1, read on the forward strand.
CATCAGATCCATCAGCTTGCTCTGCAGACATTCCTGAGGGTCTGGTGATCCATGGAGTTCAGCCATTCTCGCTGTCCATTTCATTTAGCTCTTCATCTGAGCTGGAGTCATTTAGCATACGGCTTGTTTCCAGGTCAGCAGAAGAATTCGTCATATCAGCAATTCCATAGCGGGATCTGTCAGACAAATTAACCATGCCCGAGTTTGTGAGGTGACTTAGGCTTCATTGAGGGTAAGACACAGAAGAAAACTTGGAAGAATGTAGAAGAGTTAGGGCCTGATAAGGGAATTGCCCATAGAGCTCCTCGAAGTTTGAGACATTAGCATTGACATCTCACGACCTGTTGTATTCATGGAGATATAATTAGAGTTTGGAGGGCATTCTGGCACTCTTACTCTGTACAGCAGGTGCACCAGATCCATCTTGGTGCTGCCTCAGTTTGACAGTATTTTACCATGCTGCGGTGCTTTCTTCATCATGTTGTCACACCAGCGCTCCCTTCGAGGTGTCTGGTAGCTGCACCATTCACAGCAAAAGTTGCCCCTAGACTTTGTCAGGGGCTTGACCATGGATTTCCAAAATGCTCCGCTCCACCACCTCTGCAGGCAGCTCCTTGCAGGGTTCCTGCACTGGCACAGAAGCAGATGTTGATTCAGACAGCAGCAGCAGCAGCAGCAGGAGGAGTTGAACTCTCTTTCAGGTTGTTTTTGTGATACATTTTCTGGTGCTTAATAATCCTCGCGCGCCTGGGTGACTTGTAGGTGCAGAACTGGCAACTGAAAACTTTGCCAAACCCTTCATGCATCATGATGTTGTAATTTAGGGAACTAGCAGTTGGTGGCCCCACTGAGCTCCCCCCAGCCTGTGCTCCATGAACCTTGCGTGTGTGCTCTATGAGGAGGTTTTTGGAACGGAAGTAACGCACACAGAACTTGCACTGAAAAACTTGTTGGTTGGTTTAGGATTTGGAGCCATGTGCTGACCATAGAAAGTCTGGCTCTGGCTATAGTAACTTCCAGTCCCCATCTGACTTGTTGCATTTTGCCCTAAAATGAGAATTAAGGTGTATATGAAATAAATAAAATTGATAAAGAGGTTTTTTCCTCCACCCACCCTGTAAGCATAAGAATGCAACCACATCCTGAATAGATAATAATCACACCAGGATTCCCTCACTTACTTATGGTGAGATCTACATATCTGGCACTGGTCAGAAAAATTACCATTATGCATCATTTCTACATATATATGACCGTGGTGTACAGTGTGGGATAGATAATTTCAAAAATAATCTTCTTGGGGAAAAAAGAAAGCTAGTACACTAATAAAGTTGAAAATTTTGAGGTGGTTCACGGTAGTGAAGAACAACCATGAAAAACTGAAAACCAAAAAGCAATATGAAGAACTACACGATAAGCAGCTGGGAAATAAAACCATCCTCCATGCTTCCGTTTACAGAAAAAGGTGTGGTCAGAACCTATATGGCTGAACCTAGGCATCTGCTTTGCTGACATAGCAATAAAGATAATGTGAGTTTTAAAATCACATTAAAAGTAGAAATTAAAACACACTGCAATAAGCCACATGTAAAATAGGGGGTTAGAGTTGGGATCAATCTCAGAGTTGAGATTTACCTGCTATTTCATCTGCAATTGTAAATTCATCCTTTACAGAAGAAAATTCAACCTCAGTCTGGTTGCTAGCATTCATGGAACCAGACCTTGGCTGGCTAGGACTCTCCTCAGAGACATCAGTTGGCTGCAGAAAAGCAGTGTGAACATCCTGAATGTGAGCTTTTAGGTCTTCATAAGATGGAGCTCGAAAATCGCAGCCATCACACTGCAGCACCTCCATGGTTCAGGGATGATCTTTTACATTAGAAAATTCTGCAAGAAAAACAGGGGAAGAAGAAAAGAAGAAAGAGATATGTTTTAGAGCAATGCCATTGTTACAAATCCTGAAAATAGGTAATACCAAGCTTATGATGACTCAGTCATTTCCAGAGATTCCACAAATACTGCAGCGTAAAACTCAACCTTTGCTTACCATATTAAGAGGCATCAATTCAGATTCACATAAAGTCCTATCACAAGTAGCTCACAAGTTGCTGACTCAACTCTACAAACGGTCAACTTTCTGAAGTGACTATGATTCAATGGACTTTGTCCTCTTGGCTTTTCCATTACACAGGATAGGGCTGGTTCAGAAGTTTGTCTTGTTCAAAGACCACAACCCATACGCTAGACAAACAGCGCATTACTCCCAGTGATGCAATGAAATTCACAATTAGAAGGCAGTGGCTTCTGCCTTTATGAGACCCACTCTAACCTTCCTGCAAGTTGCCAAGTGCTGTCTGATTCACATAGACCAAAAGCCTTCACAGGAAAAAACTTACCCTTCTTCTCAACATCCTATCAGTCCTGATGTTGGTGGAAAACCTAAACATAACTTGCAAGGTGAGATGCAGCTACATGAACCCAAGGCAGAATGCCTCGCTGCCCTACTTCCACCAAGCTTTCTGAGGGCATCTTCATTCTTTGTTAAAATGTTTACAGTTTCATTTTAGTCTCTATGGGGACATGACCTCTGTGCGTTAGAGGTCTAGGGGATGGAGAGGGCTGGAGGAAGAAAAGGACACCAGGGGGAATAGGAATGCTGAAAAAGTACAATGGAAACAGGAGTTACAAAGACTCAGAGACATCATGACTTCCTTGATTTATCCAAAAGCCCCTGCATACCTTGAAGTACAAAGCAACATAATATACGGTAACGTGAAGTATGGTGGTTCAGCTTGTGACCAATTAATCCTGCAACAGAAAGTGTTATGTTTATGCCGCCATGAAGGAGAGGAGACACAAAGCACAAGCAAGACAAAAGACTTAGACCCTCCTACCCTGTGCAGTACTTAGGCACAAGAGCAACTTCCTATGTTAATACAGGAATTCCTTTAAGCTTCCATGTGCTGCGCTGAGAAAGGATGATAAATTGAGTGTTTCAGAGGTCCAAGACACCAAGGGCAGCCCAAAGCACTGAAAATTCCATGTGTTTATTGTAGTAGAGTATGAAGCTACTTCCACGGTGGAGAAAGCTCCAAAACATTAGGGCACAGAAACATGAGAGGGTACTGCAACAGGATTTTATATGAAAGAATGCTTCTTCTGATAGCCTGCTAAAATAAACTTCTAGCAAGTCAAATTCTGGACAGTGTAAGCACAGGGCTCTCCATGTATTTACCTACATTGCTCTGCAGGCTGCACTGGGTCCTCTCTCTCCCCCCACTCCCTCTCACCACCAATAAAGAAAATAACGCTGCCAGCTTCTTTTCCGCTAACAAAGTTACAATAATCGAGATACTCAAGCTTTATGTGCAAGCACCAGACCAAATTGTGTGGAAGAGGTTGCTATCTGCTCTGGATCAATTACAGCAGTGAGTGAAGCCCACCCCACGTCTCCTTTAGCACAGTCCATTAGACCTGAAAACAAATTTTCCATGGAGCAGACGACTCCTGCATTTAGAGCACTTCACAGAAAAGCAGATCATCCAGTTTCACTACCCATCCCCCAAGCTTAGTCCTTTCATCTCAGCCAAACAAGCCACAGCTCTGCTGAATGTGTTTATCACACTTTCAAGAGATATGAGCCCCTGCGTCACTGAAGCTTTAAGACTAACTAAGCTGCCTAGTCCTCTGAGCTTTGGGAGCCATTTTAGCTCAGACAACTCCTGCACTCAGAGGCTCAGAGCTTCTCGCCTGTGCACAACATGGCTCACTACCTCAGCTTCATCTCAAGCACACCAGGCTTTTTCTTTTTTCCCCTTTTTTCCTCCTCCTCCTTGGGTGACGCTTGAAAAATCAGCATCCCCAGAACACATCTCCCTTCTCCTGCATGATCCCCCCCAAATCATGTTGCTGCTGTCCCCCTGCACTGCCCATGCAGCACCTTCTTTCCCTAAGCAGATCGCCTGCAACCATCTCCTAGGGTTGGTTCCCTGTCCATGGATGACAAATATGACAGTTTGTTCCAGAAACACAGCATTACAGCATCAAGACGCTGGTCCAAGCTGTCCTACAGGCAGAGGCACACACAGCTGAGCCTCTGGGGGGGGGGGGGGGGGGGGGGGGGGAAGGCAGGCGGGGGACCTCCAGCCTCCCTGTCCCTGGGGAGCCCTCCTGCTTGGCGCAGAAGACACACCACCCCACTCTCCCTGCCAGATTCCAAAGTCTAATGACCTTTGTTAATCACCAGCCAGCCTGTCTGCATCAGCAAACCCTGCCAGCAGACACATTCACACAAAGGCTGTAGCTATGCCTTTTAAGAGAGGTTCTCTGAAAGCTCCATTGTGTAGAAGAGAGGAAAAACAACACACACAAATCTCGCTCTTCCCCCTTATTCCCCCCCCCCCTCGCTCCCCCCAAAACTTCAGACCCTTTAGAAACACCACCGCAAAATGCTTTCCGCTCTGTCTCTTTTGGAAACTTCAGGCCAGCTTACAAAACAGACAACCAGAAGGGAGAGCAAACCTGAGGTTCTGAAAAGAGATAATCCTGGCAGCTTCAAGAGGTAAAAACCACCACCGTCCCCATCTCTAGCAGTCACGATACACTGATGCTTGGAGAAGGTATTCTCAAGGATGCTGGTTGCTATCTAGACAATCTTAAACCAACAGTACCCTTCTGCTACAAATCAGAAGGAAGAGTTGAGAGATTGTTAATAGCTGCTGATTACAAAAACTGATGGAGACTTTCTAATGGGTTCCAGCTTGAATCTCAGCTGGGTCTATAACAAAGGCAGCACCAAGTCAGAGAGAGGTTAATCATACTGCAGCTATGAGGAACACACACACATCAGGCACAGCTAAATGGACTTCAATTTGATGTTTTCACCATGCATCACACTGAAAGCAGGATGAAGCATTTTGTAACGAATTCTTCTACCATTTCACATTTTTCTTTAAAATTCCGGCATTGCACAAAGGTGAAGAAAAACACAACTGCTAGTTGAGCTCTATATCAAAAGAAACTGAAACAATGTGCATCTTTCTCCTCTTTCTTTTTTGGCTGCATGGGATATGAAACTGAGAGAGACCCACCTACCCACCAACAAAGAGTATGTTCAAATGCAGATGTTAATACACTGGCAAGACACGCACCTCAAGCAAAGAAGACAAAGCCAGATTTGCACAGTTCCACCATAATTCTTCAGATTTGCAGACAGCACAATAAGAATATTTAGAAGGGAATGGAGGTGGAGTTACCAAATCCACTAACTCAACAGCAGAACAGGAAGTCTGGAAAAAAAAGCCCCAACAACCAAACACAACCACCATGAAATGAATCCATAAATCCCACAAGCCCTCTAACATATTCACAACCAATCTCGAGACCACTTACTACAGATAATGTGACTTCTAAAATACCCTTACTATTGCCATGCTAACCTCACCAAACAGATTATTAAAATGCCATTGTCTGACTAATTTGCATTACAACCTCTTCTTAAATATATGGCTTTAGTGCTTAATATGGAGGTAGTCTCATTTTCCTTATGAGCAGAAAGCTTCCAAAACATTGGGCAAAAGAGATTCTCAAAGCCACAGTTTTAAAGACCCAAGGTGAAGTCTCAAATTGTCTTGACATCCTTCTCTACACTCATAAATGCGTGAGACATCAGAGACATAGTTGCATTAGATTTCTAGGTTTTTAAAAATCCAAAACAAAAGATAATGTGCTTGTTGAACAACAGTCATTACAGAATTTGGCAGCAGCCAAAGTAGTACAAATCATTATGTTTAAGTTTGGTTTTAAAACTTCAAAATACAAAATTAATTGTGAAGCCCAAGGCACTGACCTCAAAATTGAGCTTCTGTGGTTTGGACCCATCCGTTATGAGATGGAGTCAGCAGAGCTTCTAGAAGTTAAAAATAGCACATGCACAACCACAACTGAAAAGGTCAGTCAGACCACACACACTCTGTGAACTTCCAGCTCAGTATTAGTAACATCGCATGTAAAACAAAGAAATCTCCAGTTGTCCAAGCCCTCCCCGGTCAGATGATCAGAGGCATCTTCACCTACCCCATACATGCAGGTTGCGCACACAGCTTTCATTTTACTCTGTGCCAAGGTAGAGCTGAAAGAAATTTCTTCACCGAAAGGGTTATCAAGCATGGAACAGGCTGCCCAGGGAAGTGGTTGAGTCACCATACCTGAGGTTCTTAAAAGACGTGTGGCACTTTAGTGGTGAACTTGGCAGTGTTAGGTTTACGGTTGGACTCGATGGTCTGAAAGGTCTTTTCCAACCTAAATGACTCTATGATTCTACGATTCTGTGATGTTACACACCCCAACACATCGGCAGAAACACTGCCAAACTCTTTTCAACTGGACGAAGTCCCCCTGGAGATGCAGCGGGGCCCTGAGAGCACCCGCAGGCCTCACTCTGAACGGCCCTCCTGGGGCCCCCACAGCCCAGGACCTTATTTCACTCCCTGGAGCCATCAGCCCCTGCCCCAGCAATGGCGCCCTGGCCTGGGCCCTGCCGAGACAATGCCCACCTGCAGGCCCACGGCCCGGCTGGGCCCAGGGAGGTTCCCAATGCCCGGGCTGAGGCTGCCCCTGGGCCTGCGTCCCCGCTGGGGCAGTGGACGGGCCCTGGCTGCCAGGCCCTGACCTGCCTCTACATGGGGAGCTCTGGCAGGTCCCACGCGGCACGTTGGGTCAAAGCAGATCGGCATGAACAGAATGTCTTAGAAGAGGCTGGAATCAGTACCAGCGTCATGTTTTTCCTTCAAACACACAGGAAGCTTCGGTGTGGTCTAATCTCCCCGCCACCTTTTTCTTGCTGTTGGAGATCAATGTACCAGAAATAAACTACCAAACACTACGGCAATGCGATTCACAAGCAACTAATTACAGACTGACAAGTTTTCAGAATTCCCATGAGTAACACCACAGGCATTTTTCCCTGCCGGAGAAGTCTGGGTTTTACGAGGCACCAGTGCCTACAGCCGCGATGAGGACCTTCCAGCCGTGCCACCTGGGCTCCTGGCAGGTTCAGCTCATGTACAACAGAGCTGCTGCTCCAATGTCCTTGGATTTAAGGTTGTTTTGCCTTTTTTTTTCCCCCTTTTTATAACATAAGATCACAACAGGGAAAGCAAGACTGAACAGTAAAATCATAGGAACAATGCAAAAATTCATACATTAAGAAACTGGAAACTGAAGGCTATTCTAACTGGAGGATGCCAGCCTCATCTTTCATTTATTAAAATACCCCATAATAATGAGGAATTCAAAGAACAAATTCGACTCTCAACTACAGTCAGGCAAACCTACTCAACTTGTGGGTCTTTTTCAATGACGAAATTCCAGTCAGGTTACTGTCTTTGGAGTTACTCCTCCAAGCTGGTATCAAAATAAACTAAACTGAAATACCATTTCTTTTTTTCACTTTTTTTTTAATTTGATAGAACTGGATTTTGATAGAACTCATGGGTTGGGTTGCAACTGTCCACTCCAATATACTTACTTTGTGGTTTGTGTTTCCATGTAAAGAACTCGTGGTAAAAATTTATCACCAATGACAGCTTTTATTATCAAGATGTCCAGTTCTGGGCTCCCCAGTTAAGAAAGATGAGGAACTACTGGAGAGAGTCCAGCGGAGGGCTACAAAGATGATGAGAGGACTGGAGCATCTTCCTACGGGGAAAGGCTGAGGGAGCTGGGACTGTTCAGGCTCAGGAAGAGAAGACTGAGAGGGGACCTCATCAATGCTTATAAATATCTCAAGGGCGGGTGTCAAGAGGATGGGGACAGACTCTTTTCAGTGGTGCCCACCGACAGGACAAGGGGCAATGGGCACAAACTGGAACACAGGAAGTTCCGCCTGAACATGAGGACAAACTTCTTTGCTGTGAGGGTGACAGAGCCCTGGCACAGGCTGCCCAGGGCGGGTGTGGAGTCTCCTTCTCTGGAGAGATTCAAAACCCTCCTGGACACAGTCCTGTGCAACCTGCTCTAGGTGACCCTGCTCTGGCAGGGGGGTTGGACTACATGATCTCCAGAGGTCCCTTCCAACCCCTAACGTTCTGTGATTCTGTGATTCTGTGATACTGATGTCCAGGTTTGGGTGATTTTTTACATTTTGAAACTCAACAGTTATACCCATGAAAGAAATACGTTAATTGATACCTGTGATCCTGTCGCCCATTCTTCCAGTAAATATTTCTGTTGACCTACGTGGAAATACATATTACAATATAAGATATTTTCAGGAAAGAACTTCTACTAGAGATGCATTACAAGTCAACAGTAAAAACAACAATCTAAATTGAGCAGAGACAGACTCTTTTTTTTTTTCCTAAAATACTTATCCAGCCACCTGGAAGACTGTTTGAACCTGAAGTGGGCTCCAGGTCTGATTCCACAAAGGAGGTCTTCCTACACATTCTTGTACCTTGTATCCCAAACTTTTCAGAAATCTCCTGTCACAGAAAACAGGACGACCAACTTTGTTGATCCCTATACATATATTTACTTATGTTCCTGAATACATGCATTCATTTAACATACCTGATACCATACTATGCATCACTGTAAAGCTACCACATAGCTTGCAAAATCTTCTACTTTTAAAGGAAATATAAACCACATTACTCTTAAAGCTTGTGGAAGAGCGGTACACAGTGCTTGGAGCTGCCAGAAGCATAGATGAGTTTTTCAGTTCAAGAGAACAAGGATTCACAGAACCTCTGGTTATTTCTTTTGGGGAACTTAATACATAAAACATAAATGATCTGAATGGGTCCAAATGATGGATACTTGCAATTAGCTCAACTGGTTCTCCAAGACTATGGCTTTTCAAAAAAATGGAAAAAAACCCCAAACCAAACAAACATAAAAAAAACAAACAAAAAACAGAAAAACATGGTTACTGAACATTAATGCATATTAGCCATCTCACTGTTAAGACCCTAGCAGAATAAGGCACACATAGATTTTACAAGGAGGTATGAAAGAAAGGAGAATCACAGATAGGAGCGCAATGTCAGCCTCCGAGACGTATCTTGAGGAAAAGACTGCAGCTTCAAGTAGACACAGCAAACTGATAGTTGTCTCACTGCAGAACACACAAATTCCCTAGCAAGGAAGACAAGAGTCCAAGGTGGAATACTTGATCAACCATGTGTTACTTGCAAGGAAATCTAATCAACAAAGACAATTCAGATATAAGTAACCGAACTACAAAGAACATCAGGGTGGGTTTTCCTGATTCAAGCCACCTAAATGCTGATCACTCCTTTTCCATTTTCACAAATAATGTCTCTTCTCCTTTCTTTGGGCTCCCATACTCTACATATGTATCTGTTCTTTTTTAAAAATACATGAAGAGGCCATCTAAATGCTGAAGGATACTTTCAAACTTCAAACTGTGAAAATAAAAGCAGATTGCAAATAAAATGCCACCATTTAATTAAAAGACAAATTGAGAGTGTCATACAAAGTATGATTCTGGCATTTTTTTGTCTTTCCTTCCTGAAGGTTAACTGTGAGGCATTACATGGTACAGAGCATGGGCCACTGAGTCTTAGGATGAACTTCACCTATGAGGAGGTCTTGAATATTAAATGCTTTTGCTCCAAGTAAGACTAGATGGGTTTTTCTGATCTTCTGAATTACTTTCATGGCAAGTTATTAATCCCTACAGAAATCAAAAGACTCTAAATATATGTGAGAATCTGAACAACTAAATGGTCAGAGTAGGACTTTTTCCCTTATCAAGTATGGCAGGTACTTAATTTACTGCACAAAAGCAGTTGTGGAGGTGCAATACAGACCACAGACAGTTTTGTCAAGTTTTCCTGTGGTTCACCAGAGTCAATAAACAGAATACTGCTGTGGCCATGTATTACAAGAAGATGCAGCAACTTTACTAGGAAGGGGGGAATTTTGATCAGATAGTCTCCTTTTTTTTTTTTTTTTTTACAGAATAAACTTAGTTTCCTTTCCTACCAGAAGGTGAAGAAGAAGAAAATGAAACACACAAAAAAAAAGCATTAAACCATTTCCCCAGTCAAAACCATTAAGAAAGTATCTGTTTAAATCCTTCCAGGGTTTAAGAGGAAGATGGAGCACCATAGGGCAAAACTCTAGAGTAATGTGGTCTGCCATGTGTTCCCATACTAAACGCTCACAGGAAACGAGCCAAGGCATCCACCTCACTGACACAACCCAACCTCTCAACATCCTTCTGCATAGGCATACATGTTCAAGAGGCAAGTGGGTGGTCCAGCTAGGAAAACAGATGCCAGAGCCAAGCAACTTGGCTTTTGTACCCTGCTCCTCAGTGCTTCCCATATGGTATAATGCACCTGAAGCAGGGGCTGGAGTTTGTAATTTCCAGCCAAGAGTGTATTGTTCATTACCTCAAGAAATCCAGTTCCTGTGAGTTAAGAGAAGTGCACTCCCCCTGTGTACATGGACTTGGGAGAGGAAGGTGTCAGTAGTGGTGCTGAAGAACACAGCAGCGCTCTGCCTGGGTACTCCAGAAACAAAGGTTAATCCTTTCATGCATTGCAAATAACATCTTCTAGGAGCTCTTTGCACAAAGGATGCATTACCAGCCTCACCCTGGAAGGAGCAGGGGGAGGAGCAGGCTCCTCAGCCTGGCATCAACCAGCAAAGATCTCTTTCTTGCCAAGAAAAGTCAGAGCTGTTATAAAGGGGTCCTGCCAGTAGCAAATCGGATATGACAAACTCAACCACATAGCCTGCTAGACCATGAACTGAAGTGGCAAAGAGCAAAGCTGTGACTGAAGACAGAATAGATGATCTCCTGGTGGCCATCTGCCCTTAAATGAACTAAAACGACTTGTGCAGCCTGTAGTGCCTTTAAAAGTAATCTTGCCATTCACCCCGAACTACATGCTCCATTCCGTTGTCACTTACAGTGCTGTAGCTGGTGAGCATGCTTTAGAGAGGACCAGTGCTAGTTTGCAAGGAGCACGGGTTTTTACAGAGGCTAAATACAGCTTATAAAATGGTGACAGCTAAACCCATGGGAACACATGAACTGCTGGATTTTTTAGCGGCCACAGAATTTTAATCTTAGAGATCTGAGATTAGACCAACCAACACAGCTGTTTATAACACAAGCAGTGTACTACTCTGTAGTCACAGAGGTGGAAATCAAGTCATTAGCACTCAGAAACTACAAATGCGAGGGCAAAGCTCTGCTTTGGACTGCTATTGAAAAATGTCTTCAAGAAGGCCAAATAAAGAGAGATATCACCATCTGAAGACAGATGTGAAAAGATGTTTTGCTGGACACATGTTCTTCCTTTAGTGCAAAACTGGACCTATGTCATAGCTGTGGTGACAAAGAATCAACTTGGCTGTTCAGGAGGAGCAATCTTTCAGGTAGAGATCATTTCCATAAACAGCACCTAAGTTCGGAGACATTCAAGACTCTCTAAGAGAAATTCACAGGGCGTCGGGAACCAAAGAAATGTTCCGTGGATCCAATCCCAAGGAGCAAAGCCAACTGCCTGCCTTTCATCACCAGAAAGAGCTCAGCTTAGCAAGGACCAGGGATGATGCAGCCCTCTCGCTCAGTCCATCCTGAGATCTTACATGCTCCCAGAGGTATTCCTTTAAAGGGTTAACCCCGTGCAGGAGCATGGGAGAGGATGAAAAAGGGCATTCAGGGAATGAGTTTAACCCTATAAAACCAAAGCAGCAGAAGTCATCTTCTGTACCAGCAAACAAAGCTGAATAGAACAGCACATCACCTCATGCAGACTCAAACCACCTCATGCACGACTCTATTAAGCAGAATTCATGGCTGAAACCCTACTGGAGGACAAGATAATGCTGATTAACAAAGTCTAAGATTGTTCTGCTTTCCCAGTCTGACTCAGAAACATTGTTTGTTTGAGGAGCTCCACTGACATCCTAGCTATTTAACACCGCCTTTGTCTCCAGCTATCCCTCCCTTCCCCCAAGCTTCCTGCTATATTTGACATTTGCTGGGCAGCAGCAGAAGCCTCTCTGTCAGCCAGTTCATTTCCTCAGGTAATACAAATCCATCACTGACCCATTTATAATGCCAGACAGAATACACAGTTTTATTTGCCCACTGACTCACTCGCAGTATGGCAGCCAGCATCTCTGCCCCAGGTAGAAGATATATACTTTCAGTATTGACAGATCTCAGACTAGTGATTACCACTAGACTGCTACCTTCTCCCTGCCACCCCCTCCCGAAAGATCTTTTCCACCTGTGCAAATGAAGATCCTGTATCTGTTTGGGATGGTGGCAGCAAGATGCTGGTCCTATCACTGAGGCTGAAAAGTGATACTGCTGAAAGGAGGACCAACAAGTTCCCACTAACACTTATATTGTCCAAAATACTTCACTTCGTCCCAATAACTTTATATATATATAGTCCATTGGATTACATGAGGGATGCACTATATACACACGAATGCAGTAGCCGGGTCCAAATGTGAACCTTACTTCTTTACCCCCCCTTCAACTTCCATCTCCACCCACTTGGTCCTTCCAGGAAAACCCTTTTTGCATTGGTGTAATATATAAGCCCAGTACAAATATTAAAATAGTTACTGGCTCAATCATCATCTTTATGTGATACACAGATAGCAGACAGCTCTAGAAGAAACTACACCTACAATGCTTCAGGGCAGGGAAGGATTTAGAGTGATCCTAGGATTATGGATCACAGTATCTATGAATTAACCAAGTTTAATGGAAGTTCTCCAGCCAGAGAGTGTTTGGATCAAAGAGGCATTAGAAACTATTACATTAAAACCAAGAAAAGCTGCTACTCCCTGTCTAGAAAACAAACATACTTTGCTATGCAGGTAATAATAAGAACAATCTCCCTCACAAGAAAAAAAGCAACCTCTTGTTAACCTGACTTCTTGTCTTTCCAATAATGAACAGTCCTTCCCCTGACTACTCTGGACATACTCAAATTAAGGAGAAAACTATTAAAGCTGAGTCGTTCCACGTGGTAACAAGTTGAAGCTTCTAATGAAGTTCTTCTGTCCTAGTTAATCCTTTTGCTTTAAATAAGTTGTTTCGGTGTCAGCCACTAAGATCCAATTTCTTTTTCTCCTAAGAAAAACCAAGCAGGAAAAGGACCATAAAAGAAGAAAAAAAACTAAGACTTTCTTTGTAATAGGGCCCTGGCTAGGAGGGGCTGAGATTATAACCAACTGCATCCTTCAAAAGCTACAATCCCTGAAAGTATGTAGACATTACAGAACTGTTGGGGCTTTTTTCTCTTCTGCAAGTCCATTACGCAACACCTTGTTTTTTTCTACTGTTGTAAATGCTTACATTTAACCATTAAAAATGAAAATTTTTCAAGCATTTTAATAACTAGGTAGGTAACAAAATCCAATTTTAGAACAAAATAATCAGTTCCCGTTGTCCTAAGATTACTCTCATTTTGAAGAAAGTGGAACCCTTCTCGCTTTACCCTAAAGATACAGGGTGAAAGCTGATAAAAGAGAAACTAGTTGCCAAAACTTTATCCCGAATACTAAACAACTGCCAAACTACATATCAAGAAAACAATGTTTCTTGTCATAAGGAAAGTTCAATTCAAGACTAGTTCATCAACATAAAAGGTATCTCTTTGAAAAAAATTAACAGGGAGACCATGAACACCCTGTGCTTATATTTTCCAGCCATCCACTATTTCTATTTAACCCAGTGAATTAAACTAACACTTCTCATAATTTACAAGTAGTTCATTAAAGATTTTAGTTACCTCCGGTCATCACCAATTTGAAACTTGGCCTCATATATTTCAAATGCTCTGAAGATGGAGTATCTTCATTATGAAAAAGAAAAGCGTAGGACAGTCTACTTCAGAGAAAGTCTCTGGATAAATTCCTTTCCTTAACCTTTGGAAATCTGTGTAACCTGGAAACTGAACCCAAATGCTTGATTTTTAAGAGCAGATGCAGACAGAAAACTCAACACAGGTCCTCAGGAGCACTCTGTCTAAAGGAGGGTGAGAAGGAAGATACTTTCAGTTTTCCTGGCCTAAGAGAGAGACTGTTGAATTCAAGATGGAAGGACTTTTTAGAAAGTGCTTATGTATGTGCCTAGTCAAAAATTGGACCTTCTCCAAATAGGAAAAAAATGCCCTGAAAAAAACACCAAGATTCTTAGACAAATTCAAGAAAAGGCAGTCCAGTGGCACCTTAGACTTCACCAGGATTTTGGTTTTGCACACAAATAAGAAGCACAAAAAGAGAAGTCTGAAGAGAAGCGTTAGGTAAGCGCCAAGACATGGCCTTCTCATAAGCTTGTCTCAGAAAATCTCTTATTTCATTGCAAATACGTTATTGAAAATTCATGGGACAGTGGCTCTTCAGGACAGGTATTCTGCTTTTGGCTACAACCAGAAGCCCATCCACGGTTAGGAAGCAATCTGGGCAGCAGTTTCTTCTCCCCATTGGTACACTAGCCATTGCTTTAGTTGCAGAGAGAGTAACTGCTCCAGGGATATTCCCTTCTGGAATGGAAGGGACAGAACATTTTGACTGCCAACAGCTCCACAACCAAAACACAGAAATACAATGAGGTCATTGTGTATCTGCATAGGAGCAGATCCATTTTGTTCTGAAGGATCCACTTAGCGTTACTGTTCCCACTAAAGCCCTCTGCAACTGACCTCAGCTGTCTTCCTACAAACACTTTATCAAGCCTCCAGGTCATCCCGAATGTCACACAAGCCACATGTGTGAGAAGAACTGGAAGTGAGGTTATACACACACTTGGACATGCTTTGGACTTAGGAGGGTTATTTGAAACTGCAGCGCTCTGTCTAAATAACCATGGGTAGACAGATCTTGACATTTACTGTGCATGCAAAGTAGATGGAAGTCGATTGAGTATATATTAAGCTAACAAAGATGGCAAAAAAATTTTAAAATAACCAAAAACCTAGAAGATTCAAGCCCTGTGGCGGTTCAAAACACCCACAAGAACTTTCAACCTTATGAGACACAAACAAAATTATGCAATATAACATGCCTTTTAATTAATCTGAAAACTTCAGAAGTAATGTTCTGAAAGCAAAGGAAGGGTAGTCTGGCTTGCAACGTTTTCAACAAAGAGAAAGAATATTCACCTATGGTAATGACAAAGACACACTGCAATGTTCTATAGTTCCAAAGCAATGGGGTACATAATCGAAATTGTTTTTATTGATGATTATAGAACCACTTAAAAAAAGGAACCAAAGTTGGCTTAAAGGGAAGAAACTTACAAACTTCCCAACTTACTGCTTTTCCAAGAGGTACATAAATACTTAAGGTAGATCAAGTGTCATTGAATCCTCCAGCTCAAGAGGTTTTAAAATAAAGCAGGATTACTTCAAAGCAGAACCATATATTTTTTTTTTCTTCTACTAAAGGAACAAAGATGGAAACAAGCAAGTGAGAAAAAAAGAAACCTAAACCACAAAGACCATAGACCCAATGTTAAAAGGTATGTCCCCAGATTTATGCTGGTTGAAAGGGACAGGATGCATCTTTTCAATACAAAGGAGGAGGACATGGACAATCCAGAGATAAACAAACACATGTCTCTTTTCAGTAAGAATCCAGCTAAGTGAACAGCCTTCAGACCACAGCATTCAGCAACACCACTTGCCAGTCTGGTGAATCTCCTCTGTTTTTTCATCCCAAAAGAGGCATACCTGAACCTTATGACACCAAAATACATGCAAAGAGTATTTTCAGCCACTTCATTATGTAGCCAACATCTTTTAAACACTATGGAAGAGAAAAAAGCGAGAATGTAATGTGTTTTGTAGTCCATTCTAGATTCTTGTGCTTTAAAACTCATTGAATAAAAGGCATTTGTACTTTTTATTCGTTTCTTGCAACAAGCATTCATTCAAGCGTGGGTTCTTGTCTGCAGGAATGTATGCAGAGTGAAAGTTTCACATTAATTTAGGACTTCATTGACAAAAGAGTCTATGCCAAAAGTGTACGATCAGTCCTGCAGAAATTCGTTTTTCCTTCTGCTGCTTATGGAACCCAAAGCAAGACAAAAGACAATATCATATGTTTCAGGTTTCCATTCATTTATCACATTTAAAGTCAGCAGACAGTGACTTGCTCTCAGAGAGAGAAAAGACTGAAGTATTCCCGGGTTTTCAAACAGGGGAACAAAATCTGAAGACTCACAACCTGTAGGTAATATGTAAGGAACAAAAAGCATTAAATATATCAAGTAGCAATACTGACACTCTACTCCATGCAGTTACTACCCATTTGTTTGACTCATGCAGCTTCAGGCCACACTGTTCTAGGCTCTCTCTGTGTGAGGTGCAGGTGAGCGAGGCTGCACCACGGAGACCTTTTCCTTCCTTTAGCTGGTAATGGAGAAACACGGGGAAGTGAAGCGCGGGCTCCAGGTCGCACAGCTGGTCTGTGGCACAGCCCAGCAGTTGAAAGTGGGTTTCAGACTCCAGCCCTTCCCCGTTACACCACGCTACCTTTCTGTGCCACTGTCCCTGAAATCGCAGTGCAAACTTCCCCAAACAAACTACAAATGAAGGTCTCCAGCACAGCAGAGTTAAAATTTCAGGAGCAGGGGGTAATATACACACACACAAGGATAATGATGCTCTTTATTTATCTTTGTATTTACTTCTTAGCTGGAGGTTGCCATTTCCAGCTTTGCACAGAATCAGGCCTTTTGCTGAAGAATTTAGGTCAATCAGCAAAATGTCTGCAGAACTAGGAGAGAATACCAGGGAGACAGAGTTTAGAGATGGTGACATGGTCTAACCCTTATATACTCGGATCACAGTGGGAGGAGGGGACACGGACAAAAGGGGGCCATCTAAAGGTGAGAGCTTTATATGGGGGTGAGGAAGGATATTTGTTTTGAAGGACTGACAGAGAAAAAATGAAATTTTCATATGGTCTGAGAGGCCTCTCTTAATATGGTTTTGCCCAAACTGCGAATCCTTCTACTCTCTTCCCAAAACTCTTCTAAATAATGGTCAACATACTAATAATTCTTCTGTTCTAGCAAGGTGGAAAAAAAAATATCAAAACTTACTAGAAGTCATCAGTCGCTTGAGACACCACGATGAGTGGTGTGGTGGACACCTGAGGGTCGGGATGCCATCCAGAGGACTGGACAAGCTCAAGAAGTGGGCCGGGTAAACCTCATGAGGTTCAACAAGGACAAATGCAAGTCTGCACATGGGTTGGAGCAACCCCGGTATCAATACAGGCTGGGGGATGTAGGGATCGAGAGCAGCCTGCCGAGGACTTGGGGGGTACTGGTGGATGAAAGAGGACATGACCCAGCAATGTGCGTTCGCAGCCAAGAAGGCCAACTGTTATCCTGGGCTACATCAAAAGAAGCGTGGCCAGCAGGTCAAGGAGGGGTGATTCTGCCCCTTACTCTGCTCTGGTGAGACCCCACCTGGGTCGGGCATCCAGCTCTGGAGCCCTCAGCACAGGAAAGACATGGACCGGCTGGAGTGGTCCAGAGGAGGGCCACAAAATCATCCGAGGGCTGGAGCACCTCTCTATGAAGACAGGCTGCGAGAGTTGGCTTGTTCAGCCTGGAGAAGAGAAGGCTTCCAGGAGATATTATTGCAGCCTTCCAATACTTGAAGGGGGTTCTGCACAGATGGGAAAATGTTTTAGCGGGGCCTGCTGTGATAGGACAAGAGGTAATGGTTTTAAACTAAAGGAGGGGAGATTTAGACTA